>CM065656.1:24270554-24294810 GCA_033220385.1 Triplophysa yarkandensis
TCGATATATAGTTACACGTCTATGATTATAACTACACAAAGAAACAATGTGATCCTTTTCACATCTACTGAACAATAAAACATTAACAGCTGTACAAAATAAATTGCTCACACATTTAAAGTGTTAATCAACTCTTGGTGTGTTCAGCATTATAGTTATCATTACTTAAAACACTCCAAAACTACAGAATGGAGACATACAATCTGAAATACATGTGAACATAAAACATACATCATTAAATTTATAATTGATTATTGCCACAAGACTTATTACATCAGTAGATATCAGAATAAGGCCAGAACATTTATGTTGGTGCACACAAGATTCTCAAGGTCTAAAGTTTGGTCCTTTCATTTGGCAGCTTGTTCATAAAGAACTGCTTCTTTTGGGGGCTGCGTGAACTGTATGTGCCTCGGAGAGAAGCAATTTGCGTCTTAGCGACAGATGTGGGCATGTACAGTAGGCCTATTATAACTCTGCTGCGATTAAAGTGCCTCTGGAATAAACAGCACAAATCAATAATGGGTTTTACCATAAGCTGGATAACAGTCCTTGGATTCCACACCAATACTGTTTGTGCAGGTGTCATCGATGGCATAACACGTGAACGCATTGCCAAAACCGGGGCGCTACACCCCTGGTTATATCCATACCATACAACGCCCCCTCCCCCTGCGCACGCTCCGCAGCGGCGTCCGGGTGGCATCTGGGATGCTGTGATTGAGAAGTGTAAATAAATAATAATCCCTGGAAAGAGAACCGGCACACCAGCATCTGCCGACTCCCCTGCTAATAGTTTTATTGTGGCACCATCAATTTAACACTCTTTTGTTTCAATGGATCCCTCATTCAGGAAGAGATATTTCCTCTTTTAATTGAACTGAACAGCTTTGTTTGAGAATCTTTTTCCTCCGGCCCTAAACATTCAACGTGGAAACAAAAGGATTGCGCAGCCACATGTCAGAAAGTCTTTTGGGTTTTGAACGCACAAAACCGCATCAGTGTAGAACTATGATGTGCCTCGTACCTTTATTGTTCTTCTACCCCCACGGTGAAGCGTTCTACGCAGTAACCTCTGTTTAGATGACACACAGTTTTATCTGAGGAACACTTTTTCGGGTCAGAAAACCAGATATGATGTTAAAAAAGTATTAAATATTTAACACAAAAGAGGATGCATCTGTTTTGTTTTAAAATACTATGATACGATGACTAGAATGAGGAGTGGTGCTGAACTTTGGCAATGTTTACTATATCAAAGTTTGTTCAAATCCTTTACCTTTACTTTGCTTTTACGGGCCTAACCAAATACATTTAACAAACACTCTTTTTACATTAGAGTCTGTTCAAAACACCACGTCAGGGTTATGCATTCGTCAATAAGACCGCAAAGAACAAAACACATAAAGAATCACAGAATGTGTTCCACATGTGTTAAAATAGACTCGGCGAGGAAAGAAAATGGTGTAAAGTGTTTTCGCGGACATCAGAAGATAGCTGATGGCAGTATAAATAAAGCATGCTGGAACATCTGGTCGTTGTTGTGCGTTCAGCTTTTTAATGCCTTCAAAGAGCACCTCTGACGCTTCACTGACTACCACTCCTGCTCCCTTCTTCATTTTAGCATGGAATAATAAACCATCTTCGGGGAATTGAGGCAACCCGCGACACTCGTTCAGCTATGCCACTTCCATGTTCCCTCCCTTGTTTATAAAACTTTCTTTTTTACTTAGTTGATTTTAAATTTTTTATACCTTTGGGAATGCATGCTTGTCACTGTAGCTTTGTGGTTTTAAACGCAATTAAAATTCATATAGCTCAATCCTCTTCTACTGTACCGCCTCTGTAGATGGCACTGACATGTGCATTTGTATACGGGACGTGCGCCTCGTCGGAAGGGCTTTCTAAAACTCAATTAAGGGACTGCGAGGTAAACACCCTGGTTTTAACTTCTGAATGATTAGAGCTGATTTGCTCGACCGGATGACCCCGTTCAACAGCCAACGTAGACGCCGATGGCAGAAAGGAAAACAAGAAAGAACCGGACGCAGTGATTAAAAACATGCAACAGGATTTTACAGTCTCTACAGATTTACATCAAGTTTCTGCATAAGCATTGATATGGTCCTTTTAAAAAGCATTCACTGTAAAATAAACATATTTTTCTTTATCAGCATATTGTCTTGTTTTTATTACACACATTTACTTCTTAGAAACGATCCTGAATTAAGTTTATTTATCACTGGCTTACTGAAATACTTATTTTCTTGTTTGGTATACGCTTATGCCTGGAAAAGGGGTAAGAAAAATAAATGTAATTTATGAAACATCTTATACAATTAGCATCTAAAGTAAATGGTTGTTTAAGTATTTTTGCCGGAAAACAAGGCAAAAAAACATTGATAAAGAGAAATATTGTGTGAAATATGTGTTTTATTCGAGGGTCCTGGAGTGTGACAACATTTTTAAATAGAACAAAAAAACATGGTCTCTTAAATAATGAGGTCATAAAATCTGTATTCATACTAATTATAAAAGAATAAGCCAAAAATAGTTCTACATAGACCGAAGCATCGCACCCCGCATATAGGCATGTGCACTACCCATAATTCTCAAAGATGTTGAAACGGTTTGTTGTGTGCACATCGCATTATTTTTGGAGTTTATTGACTTTCACAAAAAGTACTTGTAAAAACATGACAGATCCCGGTCCCAAGAGAATGATCATTTTGCTCGAGTTGAATTGTGGGAAGTGCTGGTGAACAAAGGGCATTTTACAGCCCTGTAGAAATCTCATTCTGCGCTCAATACTGTGAATATCTCTGATAGGTTTGTGACAGACTTTTATTATTAAAGCACATCCTGTCTGTTTGTATCGCTCGGCTGTTTTCGTGCGACTTTCAGCATGTGAGAATTACTCGGAAATGACGTGTCTGAAAAGCACAGCTCCTGATAAGAAAAGAAATGCGCTCTGGATGAATTGTGGTGCTGTCTAGTTAGGGAAATGATGATGTCGTGCGGCATCATTTAACAATTGGGTGGGACGAGAGACTGATGAGTGTGTTAGTGGCATTTAATGACTGTGAGCTTTTGTGCTGTCAGTCTCAGCGCTGAGCATGAACTATTGGGTGAGGATGGATATAAACTTACTCATACATCAAAACAAAAAATACAACTCAACTCAGCGCTCAAATTTCCAGAGCTATCTACACAGCCGGATAGGAGTTTTAGGACCCTTGAGGGAAATATTTTACATTATTTAAAATAAACTTGTGATCTGAAGTGCACTTAAATGTCTGAAAATCCTTCAAGACAAAAATATAAGAAAACATACATGACAAAACATGACAAAAAATCTGAGATGTATGACTGAATATTGAAGAAAGAACAGCCAACAAGAGCGCAGAATAGACGGGACTCCTTTAAAATTCTTCCCTCTCATGATGAGATCTTAAGAACCTACTTGAGAAAATCACAAGAAAACATTTCTGCTAATTCACTAAAGATGATCAAACATCACATGGGAGAGCGTTAGACTGAAGATCTAAGGGTTTCTGGTTCGATCCCGGGTTTCGGCAAGCACGCTGATGTCTGATGGCTTGTCTAACTGCCACGACTCTCTATACCCTCCCAGGACAAAGTGACCCTTTCATTATTATGGGGGCAGTCTTGGCCTAGTGGTAAGTCGATCTTGTTATCACAAGGTTGCAGGTTCAATTCCCTGGGCCAACACATTACAACTGGTGTGGCCTTGAGCAAGGCATCTAACCCGTTTGCACCATTGCACTGCTCCGGGTGCGTGTTCACTATTTGTGGTGTGTGTTCACTACTCAAAAAAATAAAACCTGTGAAAAGTGAAAGTGATTTGTCAGACATGGTGACTCATATGAGATCAGCGATACGTGATCTCTGCATTTAACCCATCCAGTGAGATCACATATCGCTGATCTCATATGAGTCACCATGTCTGACAAATCACTTTCACTTTTCAGAGGTTTTATTTCACATTTGCATTTACATTTCGGCATTGAGCAGACTCTTTTATGCAAAGCGACTTACAAAGAATGGAGAAGACAATGAAGTGGTAAATAGCTGTCAATGAATAATGTTAATCAATGAAGAGATAAAAACAGGTGAACAAACGTTACAACAAGATTACAAAAGGCAAGATAAATCCTGTAGGGGGGTTACTTGTTAAGAGAGTTTTTGGTGGGTTAGGTGTAGAAGGAAGAGATGAGTTTTTAGGTGTTTTTTAAAGAGAGAGACCGAGTCTGTCAAACGTGTTGTAAGAAGCCGATCTCTCCACCATCAAGGAACCGATGCAGAGAAGGTACGAGAGAGATTTCTTACCCTAGAGAAAGAGTTCTTACCCTAGAGAGAGAGATTTCTTACCCTAGAGAGAGATTTCTTACCCTAGAGAGAGATTTCTTACCCTAGAGAGAGAGATTTCTTACCCTAGAGAGAGATTTCTTACCCTAGAGAGAGATTTCTTACCCTAGAGAGAGAGTTCTTACCCTAGAGAGAGATTTCTTACCCTAGAGAGAGAGATTTCTTACCCTAGAGAGAGATTTCTTACCCTAGAGAGAGATTTCTTACCCTAGAGAGAGATTTCTTACCCTAGAGAGAGATTTCTTACCCTAGAGAGAGATTTCTTACCCTAGAGAGAGAGTTCTTACCCTAGAGAGAGAGTTCTTACCCTAGAGAGAGAGTTCTTACCCTAGAGAGAGATTTCTTACCCTAGAGAGAGAGTTCTTACCCTAGAGAGATTTCTTACCCTAGAGAGAGAGTTCTTACCCTAGAGAAAGATTTCTTACCCTAGAGAGAGATTTCTTACCCTAGAGAGAGATTTCTTACCCTAGAGAGAGAGTTCTTACCCTAGAGAGAGAGTTCTTACCCTAGAGAGAGAGTTCTTACCCTAGAGAGAGAGATTTCTTACCCTAGAGAGAAATTTCTTACCCTAGAGAGATTTCTTACCCTAGAGAGAGAGTTCTTACCCTAGAGAGAGAGTTCTTACCCTAGAGAGAGATTTCTTACCCTAGAGAGAGATTTCTTACCCTAGAGAGAGATTTCTTACCCTAGAGAGAGAGATTTCTTACCCTAGAGAGAGATTTCTTACCCTAGAGAGAGAGTTCTTACCCTAGAGAGAGATTTCTTACCCTAGAGAGAGAGTTCTTACCCTAGAGAAAGATTTCTTACCCTAGAGAGAGAGTTCTTACCCTAGAGAGAGATTTCTTACCCTAGAGAGAGATTTCTTACCCTAGAGAGAGAGTTCTTACCCTAGAGAGAGATTTCTTACCCTAGAGAGAGATTTCTTACCCTAGAGAGAGAGTTCTTACCCTAGAGAGAGAGTTCTTACCCTAGGGAGAGATTTCTTACCCTAGAGAGAGAGTTCTTACCCTAGAGAGAGATTTCTTACCCTAGGGAGAGAGTTCTTACCCTAGGGAGAGAGTTCTTACCCTAGAGAGAGAGTTCTTACCCTAGAGACAGATTCTTTACCCTAGAGAGAGATTCTTTACCCTAGAGAGAGAGTTCTTACCCTAGAGAGAGAGTTCTTACCCTAGAGAGAGATTTCTTACCCTAGAGAGAGATTTCTTACCCTAGAGAGAGATGTCTTACCCTAGAGAGAGATTTCTTACCCTAGAGAGAGAGTTCTTACCCTAGAGAGAGAGTTCTTACCCTAGAGAGAGAGTTCTTACCCTAGAGAGAGATTTCTTACCCTAGAGAGAGATTTCTTACCCTAGAGAGAGATTTCTTACCCTAGAGAGAGAGTTCTTACCCTAGAGAGAGATTTCTTACCCTAGAGAGAGAGTTCTTACCCTAGAGAGAGATTTCTTACCCTAGAGAGAGATTTCTTACCCTAGAGAGAGATTTCTTACCCTAGAGAGAGAGTTCTTACCCTAGAGATAGAGTTCTTACCCTAGAGATAGAGTTCTTACCCTAGAGAGAGAGTTCTTACCCTAGAGAGAGAGATTTCTTACCCTAGAGAGAGATTTCTTACCCTAGAGAGAGAGATTTCTTACCCTAGAGAGAGATTTCTTACCCTAGAGAGAGAGTTCTTACCCTAGAGAGAGATTTCTTACCCTAGAGAGAGATTTCTTACCCTAGAGAGAGATTTCTTACCCTAGAGAGAGATTTCTTACCCTAGAGAGAGATTTCTTACCCTAGAGAGAGAGATTTCTTACCCTAGAGAGAGAGATTTCTTACCCTAGAGAGAGATTTCTTACCCTAGAGAGAGAGTTCTTACCCTAGAGAGAGATTTCTTACCCTAGAGAGAGAGTTCTTACCCTAGAGAGAGATTTCTTACCCTAGAGAGAGAGTTCTTACCCTAGAGAGAGAGTTCTTACCCTAGAGAGAGATTTCTTACCCTAGAGAGAGATTTCTTACCCTAGAGAGAGATTTCTTACCCTAGAGAGAGAGTTCTTACCCTAGAGAGAGATTTCTTACCCTAGAGAGAGAGTTCTTACCCTAGAGAGAGAGTTCTTACCCTAGAGAGAGAGTTCTTACCCTAGAGAGAGATTTCTTACCCTAGAGAGAGATTTCTTACCCTAGAGAGAGAGTTCTTACCCTAGAGAGAGATTTCTTACCCTAGAGAGAGATTTCTTACCCTAGAGAGAGATTTCTTACCCTAGAGAGAGATTTCTTACCCTAGAGAGAGATTTCTTACCCTAGAGAGAGAGTTCTTACCCTAGAGAGAGATTTCTTACCCTAGAGAGAGAGTTCTTACCCTAGAGAGAGAGTTCTTACCCTAGAGAGAGAGTTCTTACCCTAGAGAGAGAGTTCTTACCCTAGAGAGAGATTTCTTACCCTAGAGAGAGATTTCTTACCCTAGAGAGAGATTTCTTACCCTAGAGAGAGAGATTTCTTACCCTAGAGAGAGATTTCTTACCCTAGAGAGAGAGTTCTTACCCTAGAGAGAGAGTTCTTACCCTAGAGAGAGAGTTCTTACCCTAGAGAGAGAGTTCTTACCCTAGAGAGAGAGTTCTTACCCTAGAGAGAGAGTTCTTACCCTAGAGAGAGATTTCTTACCCTAGAGAGAGATTTCTTACCCTAGAGAGAGATTTCTTACCCTAGAGAGAGATTTCTTACCCTAGAGAGAGATTTCTTACCCTAGAGAGAGATTTCTTACCCTAGAGAGAGATTTCTTACCCTTTTGAGATGACATCACAAGACATTGCTGGTTATCGGAGCGCAGAGATCTGGAGGACATAACTTTGGACCAGTGAGTGAAGATATCTGTGTTCTGAACCTGTGATGGTCCTGTAGACGATGAGAAGACATTTGAATTCAATGTGAGCTGCTATGGGAACCAATGTAGTTTAATGAAGAACGGTGTGACGGTTCTTTTCGGTTCCTTGAACACCACTCGTGCCGCCACATTCTGTTTCATTATAGTTTAGTTTTAACATCCTTCATTCTTGATTTATTTTCATTCTTATGCTTTATTTACTATTATAGAACCTGGAAAAATTAGCATACTTAAAGTGCGCCAAAGGTGTGCCAATCACCACAATATCACAGAACCCAATATGATAAACCCAAGTTATACAACTTTTGTAAAATTCTTATTCTAAAGTTGTTTTATTGCTTTCTGAAGGGACATTTACTGATTTTGCTTGCAAATGTATTATAAATGTAGTACTGTACCACCCTAGCAACGCCCTAGCAACGCCCTAGCACCGTCCAAGCATAGCAACGCCCTGACAACCACGAGGAACAGACACAGTGTTGTAGAAAGACAAGTTTTAAGTCTACTTACATTTTATTTGTTGACATGAACCACAAAACTCAGAGAAGCAGAGAAGTAAACAAATGTCAGCGTGGGTCTCGTTGTGATCCTGAAATCTCGTCATGACTGAACGGATGTTATCGCGAGAAAAACTGAGATAGGTCTCAGAATCTTATTATTGTTTTTTTTCGTATATCGCTAAAAGTTTGTTAATCAACACCATTTTATTTTGATTTTTGCTATATTGACATATAAAATTAAAATTAACCCGAGATGTGTTGTTTAATATCCAGTCATCAGAAACGATTGTGATTGGTCGATTCTGATTAGCGCGGAGGAAAGTCACACTCATCATGCTTTAAACTTTAATAATTACACTGACAAACTTTATTTAAATTTCCTTATTTTTGTTAACTCTCTATAATGTGTTTAGCAGGTCATCAGATGTTAATACACTTTTACCTTGTAATTTAATATTTTTTAAATAAATATTTATATTATATATTATACATTACGTAACTGTAAATAATTACAGTTGTCACATTTATATCTTCAGAAAATAAAACTTTTTTGATATTTAATTTTACATCAGCTTTTAAACTTTTAATACAGATTTCTGGAAATATCTGGATATATTTTGTAGTCGGATTTCACTGTAAGCCTTTTCAGAATTTAATATTACATTTTTTTTAATCTATTATGTACTTAATAAAACCAAACGTAAAAATCTTGACTTTTTATTTTATGAATTCATATTTCACACTTATTAATAAATAACTATCAACATTTTTGCAATAATAAAATACATTCCATGACATTCACAAAAAAAACTTATTTTTCTTTAACCAAAATATTTTTCTGCTAACAAATAAAAGGTTTTATCCTTAATACGCCTAACGTAGCATCCGTCCACATTTCAATGATCAAGATTTAAATTGTACTCTCAGTCGTAATAATAAAGACTTCAGCCATCATCCCAATGTAACACATCATTAAGAATGTGGACTTTTATTTTGTAATAACTCATAGACGAGTAAGATCCCGCTTAAAAAGCAGAAACAAGCCCAACGCTCGCGAGCAATTATTTAAAACCGAGCGGAAAACAAATCAAGGTAAATCAGCGGCAAAATAGAGACGCGTTCCGTTAGCGATTCGCCGGCGTTCAATTAACGCAACAGCCCCACCCAAAGCCGGCGAATTAGTCCTATTCATCTCAGTTAAAGCGTCGAGAGGTGATGCTTCACTTTAACTGCACCACACCATGGTTCATTTTCCTGCTAATCAGCATTTAGTGCCGTGAAAATCCAGGTGCCAGACTACCGCGGCAAGTTAAAGCCGTTCCAAGTTTTCTACTTTCTCCCCTGAAATCAACCATTAATTAGTCGCAAACATTTCTCCTCCGTTTCTAATTGGCTTGTATTTGTCAAGATACAGTTAAAGACAACGTTTAATTAATTAAACATGAAAGTCGCACCTTTCCGAGTGTTGAAGAATACAGATGTAAGGGATTCTTCTTCGCTTGCCGAATCCTGCTCCGCCGTCGGATTCGCTCAACTCTTTATCACATTAATTAGCACCTCAATCCTGTCCTTTTTGCAAATGAGGGTTAGGTGAGAGGTGCGAGTATAATGGCTTAAAATGCACGCAGCTAACGAGTTATTCATCCTTCCACAGCTGTTTGCCGCACTCGCACACTTTTTTTCGGGGGCTTATTTATTTATTTTTGCGCTCTGCGCTTTTATTCTTCTGCGCGGTGGCTAGCTAGGTGCAAGCCGCCGAACCGCTTGGAAGGCCTTAACTCTGAAGTTAGTCTTTCTAAGTATAAAGAAACAGGTGTGAGAGTGTTATTTCTCTTGACGTGTTAACGAAGTTAAAGTAGAAGAAAGAATCGTCAAGCTCGAATGCGGTTCGATGCTATGAGCTCGTCTGCTGAAAGCTACTGTACGATTACGTCAGGAAATGTAGTTTGTGTTAAACAAAGCAACAATAATAACTAGTTTTCAGAGTTTTGATACGAAAAATAAAGATTTATGAGCTCGATTAATTAGAGCGTTGCTGTGTACATCTCTTTGCCACAAATATAGTTGTAAGAAAGTAACGCAGATATCCGGGGCCTGCCATCGTAGACCAAAATATTGTGTATATGAAGATATTGATGTGCATTTTCATTTGGAATTGTTTATAAAATAATACAATTTAATGTTCTTTAAATACGGTGTACATTTGATCGGATATTTGACAAGAGCATCAAAAGGGATTCACAAAACTTGACGGGCTGAGATTACTATTTGCGTTTCACCTGTCCAGTAAGTCCGAATAGATAATGTTTAAACAAACTTGCATCTTCGAAAGCGAGTCGAACCCATGGCATGACTCAAGAATAGATTCTAACACCCGCTTAAATAGAACCGCACACAAGAAGAGTAAAGCAGGAGGAGTTGGGGAGGAGGGGGGATGATAAAAAACCGACCCTGGTATTCGCCCTTAATGATGATTAAGGACTAACTGAGATTTCTTTTCTATTGATGCTGTTTCTATTTGATAAATAGAAATAAAAAAGAATACATTGCCTATGGTTAACATGTGTCGTGTACAGTAGCTTTGTATCTATAACAATGATAAATATGGAGGACTGAATGTTTCGACTCCACCCAAACCTACGTTGTTATTTCCCTCCTGCAGAAGAACAAAGCTGCAACCCACATTGAACCACAAAAGCCGTAGAATTCTATCATATTAATGCATTTACCTCGTCAACCATTTCTGATAACTTTAACCAGATAAACAGTTCTCAAGGAGATCTTCGGCATCTCTCATAGAAATCCATGGTGTAAGTCAGTTGTGCGAAAATATTAAGGGTTTGTTGGGAAACAGTTCAAAACAGCATTGACCGTAATTGAATTGTGTAATGTAACATGGAGATTGTTGGAGGTTCCGCTGTTTTGGTCAGCGCATAAGTGGACCCATCGATGTAAGTGCTCGCCAATGAGTGGTGTTGTTCATCCATGAGTTATTGCTTTAAAATGAATGCAGGTAGACCGGTTTAGAAAAGGAAAATAGGTTCAATTAGTACTCCAGATAATAAGAGGCCCCTTCAGCTTAATTTCGTCAAAAGGAATAAGTGGACACCTAGTGAGTAAATGGCGATGGTTGTGTTGTTTGGAGTATTTTACCCTGCCTGAACCGTTCCCGCTGTAAAATAATCAAACTAGACAGAGAACCGGTGTTTGGATCTTTCACTTCGAAAGTTTTCGCGATTTTGATGTTCGGGTTTATGGTCTTGACTTAAAAATGAAATTAACCCTAAAAGAGATTTACATTTCCCAGATTTAACTTGTTCTTTTACACGCCTGAGTTAGGGTGCCACAATATTACAGCCGAATAAAATCTTACGATCATGACATTGTGTTCATTCTACATATATATCCATACACTATTATATACAACCCAATAACAATCACGACAAAGTCACTGATGGCCTCGTTTATTTCTCATAATTTCTTTTTTCGCAATATCTGTGTACCGAAAAACTGATCATAATGCATGGTGGCTGGTTGCTAGGGTGTTGCTATGCAGGAGGGGGTCGTCAAAACGCCCCGCAGTGATACCTGCTTTAGTCAACACACAGAAACAACAATACAACACCACACACATTAGTGTCATCTGAACACACGGCTTTACACAATCACATGCAAGGTAGAGACAGTGTTGTGTTTCTGAAAGATTGAAGACACAACTGGGGACACTGTAAAGCTCACTCCTGGCACTATACCATGTGGTTGCTTGGCAACATCTCAATTTAGCCTCAAATTGGAGGTGTTCGAGATCGGCAGTGATAAATATTGTGCATGATGATATCTTGATCTCCAACGGCCTGCTTTGTAGAGGGTCATCTGCGCTTTGTTCCCGTTTGAATCTATCACGGAGGTTTACAACGGAATAAAATGCTGCCGTGCTGTACAATGACGCCGTTAAATTTAATTATTTCTGCAAGGAGCTGAGTCTAGGCGGTGTTAATCCAGCTGAGCAATGCTTGTTCGGTAAAGAAACCACAGACTTGGAAATATATCATCACGAAACTATAGATCTTACTCTGTAATCACTGACTTAAAGGATATTACACACAAAAATGAAAATTCCGTCATGAATTACCCACATTGAGTATCTGGTATCTTCTTTGATTGAGAACATAACATCAAACTCTGTATGAATTTCTTTATTCTGTTGAGCAGAAGGAAAAAGAGTTTTGCGGGGGACTACCGTAGTAGACAAACATATTCTACAGGTATATAAAATGTCCGTGGCTATATAAGAATCTATAGAAATACCCGGTTTTAGGGCACTGACCATTATCAAAGAAGACCCAAAAATCTAAGATGCTAACATTCTTCTAAATATCTAAATAAACTTCTATGAGTTTCACAGGATTAAGAAATGCGGGGTTGTAACAAGGGGCCCGAGAATTTATGACAGAACTTTTATTTTTGCGTGTAATATCCCTTTAAATGATTCTTCATCTGACTCCAGAGTAAACCTTAATATGTTAAACATCTATCACATATATGAAATAAATTATATCTTAAATTATAATTATTATTTAGT
Organism: Triplophysa yarkandensis; assembly: GCA_033220385.1. Lineage (NCBI taxonomy): Eukaryota > Metazoa > Chordata > Actinopteri > Cypriniformes > Nemacheilidae > Triplophysa > Triplophysa yarkandensis. The sequence continues at coordinate 24,282,883 of CM065656.1, forward strand.
AATTTAAGTTCATTGGTCACATACATTATCATGCACAATATAACACATAAATAGTGCAACGCTATGTACACTTTTATCATACTTCTGAAATATGAAAACACACAATTAAAATGATTATCCAAACCAAAAAGTGAACATCTACACTAACTCAGACAAACAGCTTGTGTATATTTAAATTAAAAAGCTTGTGAAGTACAAAAATCCATACGTTCAAACAAGATTTAACAAGTGACGGTAACATCAAACATTAGATTAATCTCTCTTTTAGAGCTCTCAAAATGAGGATCTTCTGTTTTTTCTCATTTTAAATGTTATCTAGTCGATGCATCATTCCTGAACGTCACTGGAAATTAGTTTAACAATGATGCCGGAGAGATAACTTTACATAACATAAGAAAAGAAAAACATGATTACCCATAAAGTTCAGACTCTTTGTCCCAGATTTTCACAAAGACCGCAGAACAATTCATAACAACAGGCGTCATTATATGTAGCATTACAGTCGTCTTATCCAGATGGATTTTACGGACAGCTTAATGATACAGAAAGGATTTTCTGCGTTTTTGGTCATGTCGACATTTAATGGCTCGGTTTTTAGTCTAAGCTCCCTTTAAAGGTAAGATTTGAAGATATCATGCAATAGCAGTCCATACGAATTCTGCTTCTTAATGCAACTTTTGATCGAAAATGTCAAATATGTCTTTATAGATTCTTCTTTTTTAAATAAATCTCAAGTGCAAGTTTGTGATCAGTTTTTACAGTCATGATAAAAACTTTATCAGTGGTTTGACTGTTTTTTCTGTGCCGCTTCGGCTGATGGGTAAGGGTTGTGTAATCCCACCATAGGCCAGAACCAATTGTCACGTCAAGCTTGAAATGATTCTTCATGTACAGAATAAAGTATGCTTTTTGCGACTATATTAAGAATGAGTATGATAATTTGTCTACTGATGAATATTTACCTGAAAGTATATGTACATTACTCGGTATTGTGTCTTCAAAGGTCAGCAAATCTGACCTAAAGCAAAACTCATACACCACCTGACAGCAAACATTCGAGTCGAGGGCCTGGATGGTACAGTATTAAGAATTTTATTTCACATTTTCATGAAATGTCGAGACCTGTCTGTGTACACATTGAAATATTAAACATCACAAACTTTTAAGGAAAAACTTTTCACGTGATTTTCAGTCTGCTGTCAGCTCGACAACAAAAGGTTGTGCTTAAATCAGCAAACAAACGACAGAAGTACATTTATGTATGTTGTGTGTTTTAAAATATACAGTTATGTACATGTATTCTCTCTCCTGTCTCATATGTATATACAGCATGTGCTGACAAGAAATAAATGTTGTGAAAGAAAACATTTCGAGTACACAAAAGATGTCCCACGACTTACCCTCATCCTGAAGTCGGCCGTTTCACCCCTCATAATATTCTTTCATTAGCCCTAAAATGCCTATGTGATGATTTGGGGTCACCATATGGGCTTTAAGTCTGTGAGATAGATTTCCACATGTGGTTCTGAGCATCACCTGGAGTTCATCGAGAAGTCAACACACCTTCACAGCTTTACACCTCTGATCCCTGCAGATCAGCTCAGTATCAGCGCATTAACACCTGCTGTCTATTTACCCTTAAACACGCTTTTAATATGACTCCATCCAGCCCGGCACCCAGGAGACATTCACTTATTAAGAACGTGAAGAAGCTCCCGGGCCCCGGATAACCTCCACGCGCTGTCGTATGAACGCAAAGATTCCCAAGTACAATACAAACAGTTTAATTGTGTCATTAACAATCAGTAACCACTCCTAGTTAGAACATTTCTGCATAAAGAAACCAAGAAACACTTATAAAACAGTCAGTCGTAACAAAATAACTGGTGTTCTCATTGCAATAAACTCATAAAAAAAGAAACACTTTTGTTTATACATCATCTTTTTACAGGAATAGCTTTGAGTTGGATTGTTAACCAAAGGAAGACACGTTGCAAACATCGATTTCACACAAATTGCATATGTTTTCATCTCTCTAAGGTGGTCTATAGGTTAGTCGTTTACCTAAGCTTATTTGCATGATAGTAGAAATTGCATACAACATTAATCGTGAAGCTTGTAGCGTGAGTTGCTCGACATACAGCACTTTTTTAGGCAACCGTTAAAGCACATTTTTCCATTTAAAACGTTAAGACACTTCTGATTTTACTGCCCACCGAAATGACATTTATAAATAGAAAAGGATCAGTAAAACGAAAAGCGCCCCGTGACGGCAACGTCCACAGAACGTGATAACATCGGAACCCTCAAATAAATAATCCAGGACGATGGGTGTGATTCACATTTTCAGCCATGGAAATCTGAGATATTACAGTGACCAAAGTTTTGCAAAATAATCTAACATCGGCAGTGCCATATATAGTACAAGGCATTTGTTGGCATAGTTTCTTTAAGACTGTATACTTCTTTACAATTAATATATGTCTATATATATATATATATATATATTTATATTTCTTCCTACCAAATAATAAGATTGAGCCGCTTTTCCCGCATTTACCTGCAGGATACAGAGATCCGGAGCGAATCCTCTTTATTTCAGAGAGAATCTCTCATTAGCCAGCAGTGCTCGACTCACTACTTCACCATTAAGGCCTTTGTCTCCTCATCTTCCCAGATTTCATGCATTTAAAAATTTCCAGTTAACATCACATACGTAAACATCAAAATCTATCAAACGCCATTCATTTTCCTTTTTTTTTTTTTTTAAATCAGTAGCTCGAAATCAGTGTAAAAACAACAGAGCAGAAGTGCAGTCGGCAAATATCCACAGCAACATATACTGTTGATTTAAAGGAATAGATACACAAATAAATTCGCCCGTTTACTGACTTTTATGTCATTCTAAACCCCTGCGACATACTCCTTTAACTAGACCAAGGATGTCATTTTTTAAAAGAATATAGTTGCTGTTTTCTAGCGAAAGTGAATGGGGGCTGGGGCTGTCTTGCTGCAAATAGAAAAAAATAAAGTCCACGCAGCTTTTGTGCTATATACTTGAGTTGTCTGACACATTACAAAAGCTTTTGAGAGGAACAGTCTGGACTTTGATTCTTTATGGACCACTTTCATGTTTTTAAGGTGTCTGAAGAGCTCAATAGCTCCAGTCCCCTTTCACTTACGTTATATGAAAGTTTCAAACGTTTTAAATGTTGCTGCACCAAAGAGAGTTAATCTGTTTTTTAGAGTGACACAAGAGAGAGTAAATGATAACCGAATTTTCACATTTCTGTAAACTGTTCCTTTTGTTATTTTTTTTCCATTTTTTCCATGGTTTAGTTGTGCAGATTATTGAAATGATGCACGAGTCTTTACAGTGAAATAATACACGCTTTACAAAACTGTGAGAGGAAATTACTTTCAGTATTATTCAGTCTTGTGTAAAAAGTCTTACAGTTTCGCTCATGGAACACACACAGAGTCAAAGAGAACAAGAGAGAGAGAGATACTAGAACAAAAATCAAAGCAGAGAAAGAGGTCCAGCAGGCCAGTTTTACTCTTTAGTCTCCTGCTCAGTTTGGGCCTGACACGGAGCGTGGGCTTCGGGCGCCATGTGCTCTTCGATTTTAATGGAGAACATGGTGTTGTTGGTCTGCACGGTTTCATCCAGCTCTGTGAGAAGCTCTCCTTCTTTGAAGTCCGTTAGACCCTCGTCTTTGTTGTTGTTGTTGTTGGAGGGGAAGCCGATGGGCGGCTCTTTCAGCTTGCCGGCGTGGTTGACATAGAAGCGCTGGTTCTGGAAGAATTTAATGATGGTGTGTTTGGGAAGGTCCAGCTGTGCCGAGAGGGTATGGATGGCCTCCTCGTCGGGATACAAGCCAACGTCCTGGATGAAGCTCTGCAGGATTCCCAGCGCCTCCATGGAGATGCGGTTGCCCTGGCGAATCTTGCTGCGATTCTCGTCCTCTGTCTCTGCGGGTGAGGCCGTGGAGGGCTGTCTCGGGGGCAGCCTTGGTCCCATCTGTTGATGCTGCAAGGGCTGCTGGGATAGAGGAGTCTGAGAGGGGTGTGGCAGGGGAAGGGGCAATGGTGTCTGGAGCTGAGAGGAGGGCTGTTGATGATTCTGAGTGAAGCAGAAAAGAGAAACATACATCAAGACAAATACCCTTATATTAAATTCTAATATTCACAATCAATTAGAAGTTAACCATTCAATCTGCATGTTTGATTAACTGTATGATTTTGGGCAATTTAATATAAAGTTTACATTGGTATTTAATATTTGTAATAAAGTATTTTCTGTAAAGATGAAAAACATTTAAAACGTTCTTCATGAATAAATGTGAACTGAATTTAGACTCCATAATAGTTTTTTATATAAGTTAAATTAATTATTTTATTTTGATCACCATTTGTTTTTAAGTTTTTTAAGCGGCTTTGTAAAAAAATGTGATACTGAATTCAAAGTGAAAATAGAAATCTATTACTTTTTTTAAATAATAGTGCTGTCTTTTAAAGTTTAAAATTAAATCTGGTTTAAGAACAAAATCCATATATACTCTGACATTATTCAATAGGAATAGAACATTTAGGGTTGCCAAATTTTCGTAAAACATGTTTGGTCAAACAAAACAAGTGCTGTGCCCAAAAAAAATTTCTTTTACATTTGTTTCATTCGATTAGCAATTGAACAAAACCCTCTTTAAACTTTTAAACTGTTATCACTGGTTGTTTTCCACAGATTAAAATAGCCTTATATTCTAAAGAAGAGTGCAGACTTGGCAACACTGATATTACATTTAGTTTCAAAATTATAAACATTATTCAGTCGAGTCAGTGTTTCAGAACTGGTTATTGTATGTATTTAATTCACCAAATTAACCAACAATAAACACAGTACCATATGGTAACTTACAATTGAATTCTTTGCTTAATAACGAGTGTTTTACATTACGTTGTGAAACTACATAGATAAATATGAAAGATTGTTTGGTTAGTCTGAGATGTCACAGCCTCGCCAGCTGAATGCAGGACTGTTTCATCAGAATCTTCCCAATGAAAACACAGGTCGGATGATTGCTTATCAAGCTCTATTCAAGTACCTTCACTCAGCATGCGGATTCTTTCTGTACACTATCAATATCTGTGTGCCCACCACGTTTACATCGCTGAAAACATATGACACATTCGCTCTGAAATGTGCTATTGTCTGTGTGTTTGGGGCATTGTAGCAAACCCAATGTTATTTCCTGGGACATTCCCGAGAGAACAGGCCACGCATGATAACATTTCAGCAAATAAAACAGTCTCCAGATAACATATCAAAGATGCTGGAACACAATGAACAGAGCATGAGCTTTTTATTTATGTTGTCAATTAAGTTGAATTTCCCTTTCGACGATAGAATTTGTAAAAACACGACTAGCCTTTAACCATAGTAAAGTTTCTACATCGCAAGGCTTCCTTTAGCTATAGCTTTATTATTCCAAACTAGTTCACGATTGAGACTGGGATCTTTCAAGCGTCTCCAGCCGTGAGCAGATCTCATTGCCTTAAGTGGTGGAAATAGAAATGACAAAATGTTTTCTACACAGCATGCTATTTTCTTGGATTGACCATATGTTTGCGAGTAAACAAAATAATATGCGATCGAATATGCAGCTGTAACCGGAAGAACTTGGGGGATTTTTATGATTAAATACAAATTCTGAATGGTGACGAATTTATCAAAATAGCCAGATGTCCTTAATATCTAAACACAGACAAATGATGCTGCTAATGACTGTTTCACTAACACAGAGAGAGAAAAGAGAGAGAGAGAATACAAGTGCTTTACAAAGTCACATAACACCCCAAAACTTTAAATGATCAGAGGAGATTTGCCAAAAACGAATAGCACAAGTGTGATATCTTTAAAGATGTGCACAAGAACTGTTTATTCTATGATTGATTTGATTAATTCAATATTTTTTAAATAATAATTGTATTCAATGTGTGTGTATGTGTGAGACACTGACCTGCAGGGGGTCTGTGGGTAAGTGCATCAGGTGCGATGGTGGTCTCTCCATGTGATGCTGCTGTCCTCCGTTGCTCTCCTGCTCGTATATGGCATCACGTTCTGATTGGGATAAACTGAGGAATCGGCGGATCATTGAGAGGTTCTCCCAGAGCGTGCGGTTCTCCGGAGACGGATCTTCTTTCCAACGCAAGAGTTCACAAAGCCAACCCTGCATGAGGACATGATAGAGTCAGATAAATACAATAAAGTAAAACCCATCACTGTTAAAACTTCTGTCAACATTTATTTACCCTCGATGTCGTAAACCTGTGTATGAGTCTCTGTTCAGTGGAATACAAAAGAAGTTATTTCAAGTATTGTGTTCATACAATTGATGCATTTACTTAAAAAACATTCTTCAAAATATCACAAGTTTGGAATGACAAGAGTGAATACATTTTATCCCTGTGCGAGCTATTACTTTAATTCGTTAAATGTTTAAATGAACAATTAGGTGGAAAAACCAAAACCAAAAACTAAACGTTTATATAATTCACAAAAGCTTGATTGCCTGTCTCATTTTTTGCATGCAGTTTTTATTGATATTTTATAAATATTAAACATTTTCAATAAAACAGTGCTTAGTGGCATATTAATTGTTGTATAAAGTCTTCGCAGGAAGCGTTCCAGGTGCCAAAATAAAACATTTTCTCAAGGAAGGTGTCTGAACATCTCGCAGCTTTATTAACAGTTCTTCACCAATGATGTCATTGTCTAGTGGATTTCAACTTCTTTTGTGCTTTCGGCTCAGTGGTTAGAGCATGGCAACAATGTCATGGGTTTGATCTCAGGGACACTTGAAAATAAATGCAGAGTTTAAATCAAGGTAATTCGCTTTGAATAAAAGTCTCCGCTAAATGCTTTAATGTAACTAAAGCTTTTACAAAGTGTAAGGCAAAATAGATAAAATAACGTCTTTACATTTACATTTACATTTAGTCATTTAGCAGACGCTTTTATCCAAAGCGACTTACAAGAGTCGAGGAGACAATGAAGCGGTAATTAGCCGATACAACAGTCTTTAAAACAATTCGTAAACATACAACTTTAATAAAGCATGTGTTTGAATATAGTAAATTGTCAACACAATTGTGAAATGTACTGTTTTCAGACGTTATAGAAAAGTTTTCAGGCCTGAAACTGAGAGAGTCAATAAAGCCGAGCTGTGAGCTGTAATGTGTGTGTTCCTGGCACGCTTACAAAAGAGATGCTTTAATCTCCAGACCAGTGTGTGGCAGCACCTTTCCGCAGGATTACACAACACAGACACACAACACAACACACTAACACACTAACACACACACACACACACACACACACACACACACACACACACACACACACACACACACACACACACACACACACACACACACACACACACACACACACACACAGTGAGCAGGAGCCAGAGCGCTGCATGACAGAGATAACTCAGCATTTCTCTCGTCCCTCGTCTCTGCTTCTCCCAAAAGCCACGTAAAGCCCATGAGAGAGAGAGAGAGAAACAGACAAACTCATCCCAGCTCACCTTGTTCTTCTGCCACCTTTATCGTCGTTCTGTTTTATTTACATGTGTGGGGATTTTAGTCCCACTATGATGTCTGCAGTTCAAACACACATACACACACACACCTTATCATAACCATTAACCACACTATCACAAAATAATCCTCAATCAAACATCTGCAAACGCCGGGCGGATAAAACCACGAACAAATCCCACCGAGAGCAAAAGACACGTACACAAAACACAGAGTCAACTAGCAGCCCAACTCGTGAAAAGTCAACAGAGGTATTAGCGCTAATGCGATCTACAACAAAAATAAAACAGTTAACAGTTTGGGGATGCACACGAAGCGCTTCAGAAACAATGTTTAGAGTGCAATGCTCTCCGGGCCTTGAGGACCTGAAAATGCATTTGTGTTTGTCCAATTGCATTTCTTCCACTCTCTTGTTGAACACAGAGCGTGAGTGTAGAAGAAATAATGTTCCTGGATTTTTGGGGCAAATTTACTAAACAATGAACATAAAAAGTGCTTCAGTATCAACACAGGGACTCGGAAGATATGAAAACTTCACAGATGTCGATCAAACCCAAACAGAGTACCTTTTATTTCTATTATTTTATCTGGTTTTATTTGAAAAAATACTTAATGTTCTTTTATGCATCTTTTATGCATTATGATATAAATGAAAATAAATGAATCATAAATAATTGTAATTGTCAATATTTTTGTATTCATGTATTTAAAACTTTTAACCCATCGCTTTGTTTGGGCCGGACACCGGGTCGAAAGGTCCAGGACGGGAACACCATTTTGTTGAGGGTATAAATAGCGTGGGGCATTCTGATAAAAATATTTCTCTTACACACAATGGCTGAATTCATGCGTGAGATTCGCTCAAGTAAGCGGGACAGTGTGCGTCTATGAGCGCGAGGGCCGAAGAGTCACAAGCTGCCAATGAGAGCATCACAGGACATTGCTGTGAGAGAACACTGGGTTATTTATGTCCCTCGCCCTGACCAAGATTCCAGCGAGCACATTAATAAACTTTAGATTGAGTTTACATACTAATCGTCACATGTTACCTTCTACACCTTTTTATGATCTCATTCTGTCCTCTGTTCACCTAGCGGCTGTGTGGTCGAGTCAGCGAGATATATCTGGCTAAAGTCATTGCATTCCGGAACTATTTAAAATTAAAATATTCAACTTGCATTTTGAGGATTTTTTTATGACAAATGAGACGGATGAGGGGGCGTGAACTTTAACAGATGACATGATGTGTGCCAAAACTCAAACATCATCCGTGACATAAGGGACAATCCATCCAAGTCATCCAGACACTTGACAGACCAGATGATCTAAATCTTGCACATTGTATATCACAGGTAGCATGTAAATAGATACCCAAGAGTGTTATCGGATGAGCCGTCACTGTTTCCAGGTCAGTGCTTCACCCTCTACACAACATTTGCTTATCAGTCATCACATAATTTTTCAGACAAGTCAGCAAATCTCTCTACAGATATGGCCCGCATAGAGCCGACAGTCCCATGAAGGAACAAATACAAAAAAGTCCCGTTCGCACAGCCACCAGTCAAAACCTGAGTCCAGGGTCAGCTGTTAACGTACGATTCTTTCCGTTTCCCCCGGTCGGATTGTGTTTAAATAAAGATGCTAATCCATTGTTATGTCTTCAGTCTTGAGCGAATCGAAGTGTAACACAAAAGCTAGAAACAAACATCTTGATGTCAGGCAGAGGGCTGCGGCGTTTAACAGACAAAAGCATTATTGTTTCGAGCTCCACCGCCCCTTCTGAAACTGGCACAGAGTCAGCTCTGGCAGACAGTGTCATGCAGATCAATTCAAAAGATAATACAGTATGTTCAAACCTGTTTTTCGCCTGCGCGCGGGGCCTTCAAATGAACGCGTGTGGGGTTTGTGAATGTACGAAGGAATTGGAACCGCGCGTCAAGTCCATCTGTCGGCTGAAATATATTAATGCGCGAGCACAGCATATGTGAATCTTCTGCAACAATAAGCAAAAAAAAAAGAGGGCCAAAAATAGGCAGAGAACGGACTGCCTTTTTTGATATCTTGGTATGCAAATAAAGCAGCTCCCAGTATTATTCAAATGCTCTTGGCAGGGCAGAAGAGAAAGCAGGCCAGTGCCCCAGATGAACCCTTAACAAACATGTGAGAGACCCGCAGATGCCGTCAAACAAACAAAAATCCACTGATTCCATACTGAACCACAATGATCTCAGAGACACGAAGACCAATATATCCTTAAATCAAACTTTTAAACTCGACTGTACAATGTTCTTTAAAATCTATTTTCATAAAATCCACAATTTAAATGAACTGACTTGTCAAAAACAATATAAATCTCTGTGTGATATATATATATATATATATATATATATATATATATTTATGAAAGTATGTTATGTAAATCTCTTCATTCTTGATTGTGTTTTACTAAAACCTTTTAATAAATAAAAACATTGCGCAGATATATCTATTTACTTATCTTAGAGATCGAAAATTAATAGTTAATTCATTAATGAGGCAATTCATAAGCATTTCAAACGTCTGGAGTTAATAAAATGAAATCAAGTGTTTTAGTTCTGAGAAAAACAATAGAAGTTCAATATTGTGTATACTGTATATATTATTCATCCTATAGAGTGGGGAGTAATAATATTGCTCACATACAGTTTGTGATGTGTTTGTTCTTGTATATTTCTGTTAAGGCCTCAGGGTTGATAACACCTGTCTGTTATCTATCTATTTATCAATCTATTTTGTTATCTGATGCAGAAAACCTAATAAATGAATCCAACTTTCTCAAGTAGTTTTGGACAATGTCATCAAAAAGTATTCAGATACACTTAAGATTTTACCCAAAAAATGACCAAAAACACTTAACAAATAAAAAACATTAGAGAAAAGTGTTAATATATGAAGAGCTCTTTTCCAAAACACTATAAGAGTGAAATAAATATAAATGAGTTTGTAATGCCTGTTTACTGAACCTATTTCTGCTCTATCAATGTTTCATGTCTAATCTCTATATTTTCAAAAGTTTCAAATTTACTTTTTTTCCATAACCTTATAAATCCTGAACCTGTTTTTAGTCTTAATGCAATATGTCCTCTTGACAAATCAGAATTTATTCAATGAAATTTAACATTGCGATGCTTGGGATGATAAAATATTTGTTTGTGTTCAATCTTTTCATATGAGTGCTTTAAACTCTAATAACACTTTTGATGGTCTGGATGAGCCGGAGAGATCTACACCTCAGGGTAAAAAATGCCAGCCAGACATTTGCATTTATTTGATTTATATTAATACATTATATGAGTCCCTGATGTCTTATGTTGCATGTACTATTGTTTTTTTTTGTTTTTTACGACATAAAGACAGACTCAACATACCATTTTAACCCCAAAAACGTAATATACAAATTATTGTTGGTCCAGGTTCAAGGTCAATTTCCGAAATTAAAATGGATTTACAGAATTTTGGAAAAGTGCCATTTAATATATATATATAAATATCTATATATGTGTTGGTGTGTGTTTGTGTGCGTTTGTGTGTCTGCTTTTGAAGTCACACGGGTGTCATGTTACATTCATTATTTTACAAAAAAATTATTTATAAATAATATTATAAAAGATTATTTACTAAATATCTCAAAATATCATCAACTATCTTCCATCACATACAACATCTGTACCAAGAACCAAACATAAAACACATTATTGTTTAACATCAACTCCAAGCACACAAAAATAACATGCACGCCAGTATGATATCAACAAATCTCTAGAAAAGAAGCAGAGTTATTTTCATGGCCTGCAGATGGGTCAACATTTTCAATAAAGCTGAGAAAATGAAACAGCAAAGGAGAAGCAACAGAGCAGAAAGCAGTAAAGTTTAAGTAGGTTGATCCTAACATAATTCAAACAATGAGCAGCGAGCCTGCGAGAAGCCCGCCGCACAAGTGCAAACCTATGAGAAGCTCTAGTCCATCAATTACAAGCGTGTGATTGAGATTTAATTCAAAGCTGGGGTTTAATTGCTAATATCAGAGAGTAATTAAGCAGATAAATCATGCCTGATCTTATTGAATTATAGATTAAAACTGCATAAAACCTGCAAATTGTACATGTCAGCTCCAACAGCACTCTGAATTAAGACACAAGTTTGTTTAGAAACTGCTAAAATATATCAAGTCATTAACTTTATTGACGGAGACTTCCACACCGCCAGAAAAGTTTTGACGGATGTTTCGCAGAACGTAACTCGTGGTCATAGTTTGATCCAGGTTGCTTCTAATAACTAAAGAGTGGG
>CM065656.1:24295310-24300310 GCA_033220385.1 Triplophysa yarkandensis
GGTACAGTGTGTGTGTGTGTGTGTGTGTGTGTGTGTGTGTGTGTGTGTCTCATGTTGTGTGAGTTGTGTTTTTATTCATCATCGTGATGACTGATATGTTTTTTGATAGGTTGTAAACGTCACAGGAAATCAAGACATCTGCTATTATAATTTCTTGTGTGCTCATCCACTCGGAGCGCTCAGGTTTGTGTGTGTGGGTTTGTGCATGGGTGTGTTGGTGTGCGTGCGTGCGTACGTGCTTGTATGTGTGTGTGGGTGTCCACTTATTTACATACATATGTAATACACATCATATATTTAACATCAATGTAAATGTGTGTGGGTCTGTTTTCAGTTCTTTCAATAACATTCTGAGTAATGTTGGTTACGTGTTGCTGGGGTTACTCTTCTTACTCATTGTTCTTCAGAGGGACATCCTTCATAAACGTGCCCTAGAACGCAAAGAGACTTCAGCACTGGTACGATCATCAGGTCCACACTACTTTTATGACAACACAAATCATAATCCCATGAGGTTTAATGTGTGTGTGTGTTGTGTTTCAGGAGTGTGGTATTCCTAAACACTTTGGCTTGTACTATGCGATGGGAACTGCATTAATGATGGAGGGTCTGCTAAGCGCCTGCTACCATGTCTGCCCAAACTACACAAACTTTCAGTTTGGTGAGTGTATGAACGAATTACTGAGATGTGTGTGCTTTACTTCACAAACACAGGGTGTCAATGTTGATCTAACTGTGTGACTGTGTTTGTTTTTTAGATACATCATTTATGTACATGATTGCTGGATTGTGTATGTTGAAGCTCTATCAGAAGAGACATCCAGACATCAACGCCAGTGCATACTCTGCATACGCCTGTCTAGCCGCTGTTATATTCTTCTCTGTGCTGGGGGTGGTGAGATGGCACTCACGGATGTGTCTCCATTGATTTTTTTCATTTATATTTCTTAAAAAGTGATTCTCTAATTAGTTTGAGATATCTTATTTGTATTCTGAATAAGAAACTCATAAAGGTTTGACATGACATCAGGATGATGAAATAATAAACAATAACTTTTCTTGTTTGGGAGATCTGTTGTTTTAAGTGCTTGTCCCCTGTGATCTGATCTGATGTTATTTTCCGCCTTGGTCACAATTGTGTGTGTGTGTGTGTGTGTGTGTGTGCGTGCGTGCGTGTGTGTTTTAGGTGTTTGGTAAAGACAATTCTGTGTTTTGGATTGTTTTCTCTGTAATACACATTCTGGCCACCATGCTTTTGAGCACACAACTGTATTACATGGGCCGCTGGAGACTGGGTGAGTTACACACACACACAAACAAACACACAAACAGTTAGATTGAACACAACACCAGTGCAGGTCAACACTGACACCCTGTGTTTGTGAAGTAAAGCACATACACATAAACATCACACACATCTCAGTAATTCGTTCATACACTCACCAAACTGAAAGTTTGTGTAGTTTGGGCAGACATGGTAGCAGGCGCTTAGCAGACCCTCCATCATTAATGCAGTTCCCATCGCATAGTACAAGCCAAAGTGTTTAGGAATACCACACTCCTGAAACACAACACACACACAAACACAAATGTATGGCATGATCTGGTGGTTAAAACATTGTCTTTTTCAGACTCTGGGATCTTGCGCAGGATGGTGTATGTGATCTATACAGACTGTATACGACAGTGCAGTGGACCCATGTACATTGTGAGTACACACACACACACACACACAAAGAAACACACGCACGCACGCACACAACTGTCACAGCGAATGCGTCTGTTTGATATTTGTCTGTGTGTCTCAGGATCGAATGGTTCTGCTGGTGATGGGAAACATTGTGAACTGGTCCCTGTGAGTTACATCTCAAATCTCTCTGTGAATCACATAAACCCAAATGCAATGTGACGTGTGTGTGTGTGTGTGTGTGTGTGTGTGTGTGGTGTGTGTGTGTGTGTGTGTGTGTGTGTGTGTGTGTGTGTGTGTGTGTGTGTGTGTGTGTGTGTGTGTGTGTAGGGCAGCGTACGGCCTGATCAAACGACCTAATGACTTTGCCTCGTACCTGCTGGCCATCGCCATCTGTAACCTGCTGCTGTATTTTGCCTTTTACATCATAATGAAGGTATGACTCATCGGTGTGACATCATCAGTTATTGCTGTTATCATCCATTCTTTCTGAAGTCATCCACTTATTCTGTATTATGTGTGTGCGTCTGTATAGTTGCGCAGTGGTGAGAGAATCCAGTGTCTGGCTCTGGTGTGTGTTCTCTTCACCGCCGTGGTTTGGGGCTTCGCTCTGTTCTTCTTCTTTCAGGGTCTCAGTACATGGCAGGTGAGACACACACACACACACACACACACACGCACAAGTACATCTGATCTAACAATATTTCCTGCAAATTATGCAATCTACATTTGGGCTATTAAGTCACAGTTCCAGTAAAATTGGATCTCTTGATAAAGAACCTGTCAGTTGAGCTAGAATCACAATATCTGAACAATAATGTTTTGTGTATTCAAAATCAAAGATGTAAGGCCTGTTTACATTGAGACCTATAACTATATAGATGCTTTCACCCAGATAATAACACTGTTTAATAAGCTTGTATGTTAAAGTGATTTAATGTAGATTTTAGTTTCAGCCTTCTTTAACAAAATTTTTTATTATAAACAGTATAAAAACCTATAACACATTCCACGTGTCTTATTGATTATATAAGAGGATTATCATTACCTGTATTGAGGAATACTGATCACATCAAACTGTGTCACCAGAAAACTCCGGCGGAGTCTCGTGAACACAATCGTGAATGTATCCTTCTGTCTTTCTTTGATGATCATGATATATGGCACTTCCTGTCATCAATCGCCATGTTTGGATCATTCCTGGTGAGTGTAGAACGTTGGTCCAACCCAAGAAAGGCAACTGAAAACATTAAAGTCATATTAAACACTCTGTCTGTCTGTCTTAGGTTCTGCTAACTATGGATGATGACCTGGATAAGGTTCAAAGAGATAAAATCTATGTGTTCTAATGATCAGTTTTGTACAGACTAATACACACAACAGCACCAGAGGCGTCC
The DNA here is from genome assembly GCA_033220385.1 of Triplophysa yarkandensis. Taxonomy (NCBI): domain Eukaryota; kingdom Metazoa; phylum Chordata; class Actinopteri; order Cypriniformes; family Nemacheilidae; genus Triplophysa; species Triplophysa yarkandensis. The sequence continues at coordinate 24,298,395 of CM065656.1, forward strand.
ACCAATGAAATGCCTGAATATCTAAAACTGCCGGTCAGAAATGGATGGGGAGGAGCCTCACACAAAAAGGACAGTGAATGTGCCAATCAAACTGCCAGTGTCCTCCTGTCGCCATGGTGACGGTTGATGTAACCATGTTACTCTCCAGGCCAGCATTTTTGCAACGGTTGTCTTCTCTTGCATTAGTGTCCGTCTGTGGCCTTTGTGTTGTAGTTTTGGATTGTGTGGTTCTGACTGACTGTAAATCCGAGCCGAGCTGCTTCCATTACTGATTTAACGGTGATGCTCATGCACTCTTCTTATAAATCATGTTTTTACATAGAATGGTTAATAAATAAAGACTTTTTACTGTTGTTTTCAGTTGTGTTTAACTCTATGAACATAAAATACTTGTTTCAAGTTCATGGTATTTACAGTAGTGCTGCTAGCGGTGCCATACACTACAAAAGAAACCCTGAACCCACAGGTCCATCTGTAATATGTCTACTGTGTGAAATCATGTCAAAAAGAGCTGTTGTACTTCTCTTCTAAATCATTAACATCTTACAGACATCTTGACTAGGGGTTTCCAGCTGAGGTTAAGTGGACCTCCAAAAAGCTGAAAAGTATTAAATTTTTGTAAACATGTGTTTTTTTCTCTGACTACAGAAATGTTTATCACAGATGTAAATTATGAAGAATAAATTGTAATAGTTTCCCTTGAGGATCACAACACCAATATTACTCAAACTAATGCCAACTAATGGGGGGGGGGGGGGTTATTGTTGGTGTTTCTTTTATTCCTTTTATTATGTGAAAAGTTCTTAATAAATAAATACGAAATAATATTATTAAATTCCACAGTACTAATTCAGTAATGTTGAATGAAAAAGTGAATCCCAGATCTAATGATGCGGTGGGCAACTATACACTCCATATATAAATATATATATATATTTTTTGATTTTTGTTCCTCTTTTATTCTTATAGGTTTCAATCGCTTCTTTTTATTTAAATTTTTCTCTCACTCGCTCCAGTTTCTTTTCACAAGTCCATCAAACACCTGTGGATATATTACTTCATCAAACACCTGTCAATATGTTACTCCATCAAACACCTGTCAATATATTACTCCATCAAACACCTGTCAATATATTACTTCATCAAACACCTGTCAATATATTTCTTCATCAAACACCTGTCAATATATTTCTTCATCAAACACCTGTCAATATATTTCTTCATCAAACACCTGTCAATATATGACCTCATCAAACACCTGTCAATATATTACCTCATCAAACACCTGTCAATATATTACTTCATCAAACACCTGTCAATATATTACCTCATCAAACACCTGTCAATATATTACCTCATCAAACACCTGTCAATATATTACTCCATCAAACACCTGTGGATATATAACTTCATCAAACACCTGTCAATATATTACTTCATCAAACACCTGTCAATATATTACTTCATCAAACACCTGTCAATATATTACTTCATCAAACACCTGTCAATATATTACTTCATCAAACACCTGCGGATATATTACTTCATCAAACACCTGTCAATATGTTACTCCATCAAACACCTGTCAATATATTACTCCATCAAACACCTGTCAATATATTACTTCATCAAACACCTGTCAATATATTTCTTCATCAAACACCTGTCAATATATTTCTTCATCAAACACCTGTCAATATATTACTTCATCAAACACCTGTCAATATATTACTCCATCAAACACCTGTCAATATATTACTTCATCAAACACCTGTCAATATATTTCTTCATCAAACACCTGTCAATATATTTCTTCATCAAACACCTGTCAATATATTACTTCATCAAACACCTGTCAATATATTACTTCATCAAACACCTGTCAATATATGACCTCATCAAACACCTGTCAATAT
>CM065656.1:24305310-24314213 GCA_033220385.1 Triplophysa yarkandensis
TTTTTACGCACGCACGCACAAACAAACACACACACACATACAAACAAACAAACACACACTTGCACACAAACACACTAACCTGTTGCAGATTGTGGTAAAGCTGTTGCTGCTGGTTGGAGCTCTCAGCTGTGGGGTCCTTCAGACAGCTATGAGCTGCCTGCAGAGCTGCCTGTCTGTCTGACACATGAGCGCTCTGTCTATCCAGAAACTGACGCGCTCTGAAGAGAGAGGCGCTCTCATTCCACATGAACTGTCTCACACTGAGAGAGAGAGAGAGAGAGAGAGAGAGAGAGAGAGAGAGAGAGAGAGAGAGATTCAACAGATGAAACTATAAAACAAACACACACACAAAGAGTGACTTACACACACCCGTTCACACTGGTGTCACTGTCTGGAGGTGAACAGGCCGGACCCTCGAGATCCTCCAGGCAAAGATGATTCTCTCTCTTCCTCAACTTATTCTTTTTCTTGTCTTCAGTTTCGCCTTTAACCTTAAAAACTGTGTTCTTCTGCTCCAGTTGACTGCACACACACACACGCACACACACGCACACACACGCACGCACGCACGCACGCACACACACACACACACACACACAATAAATAACCCTTCACAAATAATAAAACATATTATGACAATATGTGTGTAGTACCTGACTCTAGAGGTGAGTTGATCACATCTCTGCTGCAGGGCCAACAGTCTCTTCTCTAAACACTCTCTCTCCTCCATAACTCTGCAGCTCTCTCGCTCTTTTTCAGCTCTCTCTCTCTGAACATCAGCTCTCACTCTCTGCAGTTCATCATGAAGACCTTGATTCTCCATCAGCAGTTGAGGGAGAGACTGAGACAGAAATGCAGGCACGCACGCACGCACGCACACACACACACACACACACACACACAAAAAAACAAACACAAGAATCATCTAACAGTGAGTTTTCATTTATTTACACACACGTCTGCATTATCTCTTAAGATGTAAGGATTTTACACTGAACAAACTGAATATTATTTTCCTTAATGCTAAACCGGACCATCACAGAAAACATTCAATTTATTTTTTTAGAATTTTAAAAATAATCGTACAGATTATTTATAAGATTGATTTAAAAGACTATATTATGATTGACAGCCGATTTGTGTTCAGGTTTCAGTAGGCCATGGCCATGCAACACACACACACACACACACACACACACACACACACACACACACACACACACACACACACACACACACACACACACACACACACACACACACACACACACACACACACACACACACACACACACACACACACACACACACACACACACACACACACACACACACACACACACACACACACACACACACACACACACACACACACACACACACACACACACACACACACACACACACACACCTGCTCTTCTCTCTGAATGTCATCATGTTCCTCAAGCAGCTGTTGTCTTCTCTTCCTCACATCTGATTCCTGAAAATGAATTTCATAAATACTAAAGCTCCTGAAATAAAACTGACACAGAACAAACAAAAACACCGGGAAGGTTTCCTAAAATACATTCTTCCATGGCATGTCTGGATACTGAATTCTGATTGGCTGGCAAGTATGCAGTTAACCCTTTTAATGCACAAGTAGTTCCAGGTCAGTTTAAATAATGTTCTATATAAATGCACTGTCTCTTAATCAATTAATAATTAAAATAAATTATATAATTTATTCATGTAAATGACTTCAACTTGTCTAGCACCTGGCAAATGACCATGGAATAAGCGGGATAATCAACGGCTTGCCATGCCTTAAAGGATTTTAAATGCACTTCGCAGAGGCGGTTATTGACCCCCACATCATGCACGTAAAATCCTATAATCGACAGCAAACTCTTTATTATTCCTTAAGTAAGATTACATAATTTTACACATCATGTGATTCTTATAATTGCTATAAACATAAACAAACACACACTTTTGCCAGCAGTTCAGCCTCCTGTGTGTGCAGTTCTTTTGTTTGTATCTCCAGTTTCTTCATTGAGTCCTTTAGTGCTGACTCCTACACACGAAAACACACACACGCGCGCACGCACGCACGCACGCAGGCACGCACGCACACACACACACACACACACTCTTGTCGATATTACTGTGATGTTACAGATGTGTGTTTCATGATTATGTAGTTGTCTGTGTGCTGACCTTTTGTTTGTGTGTTCTGCAAATTTCCTCTAGTTGGGTGTCTAGCATATTTTGGAGTTTGTGTAGTTGTGTTTTGTGTTTAGTGATCAAAATGTCTCTCTCCTCCTGAAGTGAAGTTAGCAGACGCTCTCTCTCTATGCTCTCCTGTACACACACAAATGCACAGGTGTGAGCGCACACACAAACACACATACAGCACATACATACAAACATACACACAAATAAAAACAGACTGTTGTCGGACTCTGATCTATATTTCTACTGAAGATTGGTGTGTAAAAATGAAGCATTCACCGTCAGATCACAGGACATTGTGTGTGTGTGTGTGTGTGTGTGTGTGTGTGTGTGTGTGTGTGTGTGTGTGTGTGTGTGTGTGTGTGTGTGTGTGTGTGTGTGTGTGTGTGTGTGTGTGCGTGCGTGCTCAATTCAATTCAATTAAATTCACTTTTATTGTCACATCAGCACAGCACATGTGCCCTGGTGAGTGAAATTCTTAGGAGCTTGCTCCAGAAAAATTGCAGTACAGTTAACATATAACATGTAACATATAACATGTAACATATAACATGAAACATATAACATGTAACATATAGTGCAGACTTTAACATAAGACAGTGTGCAATATGCACATACATATAGTCAGTACACACAGTGTACTATTGGACAAACACAGTCGAAACATTCAACACAGTGTGTACATACATACACTAATCACTGGACATTAAACACTAAACACAGAGTGAAAATATGATAAGTGTGTGCGTGTCTGTGTGTCTGTGTGTATGCGTACCTGCTCCAGGTGTGTTTCTCTGAGAATTTGCAGCTCATTGTGATGTTCCTCTTTCAACTGTTCTAGTTTTCTTCTGTGATCTCTTTCAACTTCCTCACGAACTTCCTGTAGCACATCTTTCAGCTAAAACACACACTCTCTTTTATTTAAATGTGTATATGTTTTCATATATTTTCAAACATACATGCATTGTGTAATTGTATTGTGTGTATCAGACAGGAATCCTTGTGAGGAAAGGTGCTTGTAAATCAAGCTTCATTTTGTCTTTTCATCAGGAAATGTAAAAATACATTATAAAAACAATAACTCCAATCGGTGTCCATAACATAAAAACTTAATGTGTGTGTGTGTGTGTGTGTGTGTGTGTGTGTGTGTACCTCTCGCTGGTACTGTACTATAGATTGTTCTGGTCGTGGTCTCCTGAAATCCTTCTGTCTTTCACTGAATTTTGTCTGAAAAACACAACAAACACTGATGTTGTGTATGTGTATTTTAGTCTTGTTGGTCAATAAAGCAGTCAAATAGCCTGACTGACATTAATGAATGGTTGTTCATGAACACAGAAATAAGCATCTCTTTAGATTCTGTTTAAAATCTCTGAAAAGTCATTAGTTTCCACACTAACAGAAGACAGATATAGCTCTATGAAGGTTTCTGGATAAAGTTGGGCACCCACAGGCGGACGGTGAACAGCGCTCGTGTCCAAACTCCTCACAAGGACTTTTCCTGGAATAAACACACTGCTGCTCATGCTCTTCTGAGCTCTCTGATTGGTTTTATGAGAGAATGCCCAATAAATACTCTATTTAATTTTTAAAACTTTGCTAGAGCACTTATAATGCATGACTGACACAATCTGTATACAAACACACTTGTGATCTGATTGCGGTTGGCTGCTCCTCCTTCTTAGTCTGTAGGAACTGCCACTCTGCTTTGAGCTCCTCCTCCTCCTCTGTCCTAAGCTGCTCCAGACTCCGCCTCATCTCAGACTCAACCTCATCACGCTTCATCTCCAGCTCTCTAAGTTTCACTTCACTCTCATCCCTGAAGACATCATAAATACATTTATATATATATATATATATATATATGTGTGTGCGTGTTTGTAGAGTACTGCTAAGTGTGTGTGTGTGTGTGTGTGTGTGTGTGTGTGTGTGTGTGTGTGTGTGTGTGTGTGTGTGTGTGTGTGTGTGTGTGTGTGTGTGTGTGTGTGTGTGCGCGTGCATAGGGAGTACTGCTAAGTGTGAATGTTTTTGTACCTGAGTTGTTGAAGTCGTGTGTGTGTCTGTGTGTTTAATTGCTCCTCCTCATCTCGTTTCTTTCTCAGCAGCTGCTCCTTCAGTAATCTGAGACACATTTAGCGAATGAGTAAATAATGTCAGAAATTGCCCACAATGCATCAGGTTCTTGTTTCACCTCAGCTGTTCAGCGCTCTTGTGCCTCATCCTCTGTTCCTCCTCTTCCTCCTCCTTCAACAGAGCGCTTCTCAAGAGCTGAAGTCTCTTTTCCTTCTCCTCTATCAGTCTCGTCCTCTCCTCCCTCATCTGTCTGTCTCTCTCCTCCTGCATCTGTCTGTCTCTCTCCTCCTGCATCTGTCTGTCTCTCTCCTCCTGCATCTTTCTGTCTCTCTCCTCCTGCATCTGTCTGTCTCTCTCCCCCTGCATCTCTCTGTCTCTCTCCTCCTGCATCTGTCTGTCTCTCTCCTCCTGCATCTGTCTGTCTCTCTCCTCCTGCATCTGTGCGTCTCTCTCCTCCCGCATCTGTCTGTCTCTCTCCTCCTGCATCTGTCTGTCTCTCTCCTCCTGCATCTGTGTGTCTCTCTCCTCCCGCATCTGTCTGTCTCTCTCCTCCTGCATCTGTGTGTCTCTCTCCACCTGCATCTTTCTGTCTCTCTCATCCAGCATCTGTCTGTCTCTCTCCTCCTGCATCTGTCTGTCTCTCTCCTCCTGCATCTTTCTGTCTCTCTCCTCCTGCATCTTTCTGTCTCTCTCCTCCTGCATCTGTCTGTCTCTCTCCTCCTGCATCTGTCTGTCTCTCTCCTCCTGCATCTGTGTGTCTCTCTCCTCCTCTATCTCTCCGTCTCTCTCCTCCTGAATCTCCCTGTCTCTCTCCTCCTGAATCTCCCCGTCTCTCTCCTCCTGAATCTCCCCGTCTCTCTCCTCCTGAATCTCCCCGTCTCTCTCCTCCTCCATCTGCCTGTCTCTCTCCTCCTGCATCCGTATGTTTCTCTCCACATGCATCTGTCTGTCTCTCTCCTCCTGCATCTGTCTGTCTCTCTTCTCCTCTATCTGTCCATCTCTCTCATCCTGCATCTCTGCGTCTCTCTCATCCTGCATCTCTGCGTCTCTCTCCTCCTGAATCTCCCCGTCTCTCTCCTCCTCCATCTGTCTGTCTCTCTCCTCCTGCATCCATCTGTCTCTCCCCTCATGCGTCCGTCTGTCTCTCTCCTCATCTGATCTTCTCATCTCTTCTTCGTCAATCATTCTTTTCTTCTCCAGAGCTGTCTGTCTGTCAGCTTTCTTCTGGATGCTCTCATCTCTATTGTAATGAGTGCTGTTGTGACTTCGGCCGTGAGCGGTCGAGGGTCTTCTGCATTTTTCTGCGGACTGCAGGATCTTCACATCATCAGGCCTGTGAGGACAAACACAAAACTCCATCATTACCCAACCTTCATCATCATTAATACAGGTCGACCAAAATTCCATTTTTCAGATACCTTTAGCTAGGGAGGATAACACTTGCAGATAACCGATTAACTAACCAATAGATTTTCAAATGGATAATGACTTAAAATATAACAAAAACACAACAGGTCATGCAAAATAGTACTGAACTTCATTACAATAAACAAACAAAACCACAAAATGCTGTCTGTGTAATAAAAGTGCATCAGATCTCTCCATGCACTGTTCTCTCAAGGCAGCTTGCGCTCTCCTTGCAACGAGCATTACCATGTCAATACAAAAGCAAATGCTTTCCAGCACTTGCAATAGATACGTTGGCCCTCGCACTGTATAAAGACAACAGACCATTCTGAACTGCTTCAGCTACAACGCCATCCGAAATAATATAGCAGAGGATTTTTGCAGATGACCAATAATTTTGGAATGTGTGTCTCACCTGTTAACATCATCAGAGATATTCCAGCTGTCCACCTGTAACACACTCTCCTTGCTGTCCTGAAGACACAGAGCAAGACATGTGGTTAGTGATATCATCAAAAGTAAAAATGGCTGTTGTGAAGGTCATGGCACACACTTTAAGTGAAGTGAAGTGTTGCCAAGTATCTTGTTCCATACTTGGAATTTGTGCTCTGCATTTAACCCATCTCAGTGCACACACACACAGTAAGTGAACACACACACACTGTTAACACACATCCGGAGCAGTGGGGGGAACGGTGCCTTGCTCAAGAGACTCACCTCAGTCGTGGAATTCCCACTGGTACCGAGTATCGAACCAGCAACCTTCGGATCACAAGTCCAAGACTCGAACCACTGGGTCACGACTGCCCAATTGGAGATGCTGGGGATTGAACCCAGGACCTCATACATGCGAAGCATGATCTTGTTAAAGCTTTATTTCCTGTATACACTCTCTGTTTGTGTGTTTGTGTGTGCATGGTGCATGCATGTGTCCTACCACTGCAGGTGACAAGTCCATCAGATCAAAAACATTTTCTGAGAACTTTTTGTGAAATCCAGCCTGAAGACACAGAAAAAAATGTCACAAACAGAAACACTCATATGCAGTGTGTGTGTGTGTGTTTGTAATATACCTGCATATCTTCAGCAAAGGACAGTGACTTCGTGGGCTCTATGGCCTCAGAATCCTATTACAAGATAGAAAATGAAGCCACACATTAAATTTCTATACTTTTCCAACACATACGGTGAATTTTTTTCGATTTATACGAACACAACTAAGCAACAGGACACACACACACACACACACACACACACACACACACACACACACACACACACACACACACACACACACACACACACACACAGTAACATTACAACAAATCCACAATAAACAACGGACACAGAATACAATTCACAAGTGTATGACTTAAAGAGTTCGGCTAAAGAAGGAATGGACACATAGCATGCTCTAGCACGCAAAACATCTGATGCATGTTTACACGTGACTGTCTGATGATCTGATGCATGTTTACACGTGACTGTCTGATGATCTGATGCATGTTTACACTGGACTGTCTGATGATCTGATGCATGTTTACACGTGACTGTCTGATGATCTGATGCATGTTTACACTGGACTGTCTGATGATCTGATGCATGTTTACACTGGACTGTCTGATGATCTGATGCATGTTTACACGTGACTGTCTGATGATCTGATGCATGTTTACACTGGACTGTCTGATGATCTGATGCATGTTTACACTGGACTGTCTGATGATCTGATGCATGTTTACACTGGACTGTCTGATGATCTGATGCATGTTTATACGTGACTGTCTGATGATCTGATGCATGTTTACACTGGACTGTCTGATGATCTGATGCATGTTTACACTGGACTGTCTGATGATCTGATGCATGTTTATACGTGACTGTCTGATGATCTGATTCATGTTTACACTGGACTATCTGATGATCTGATGCATGATTACACTGGACTGTCTGATGATCTGATGCATGTTTACACTGGACTGTCTGATGATCTGATGCATGTTTACACTGGACTGTCTGATGATCTGATGCATGATTACACTGGACTGTCTGATGATCTGATGCATGTTTACACTGGACTGTCTGATGATCTGATGCATGTTTACACTGGACTGTCTGATGATCTGATGCATGTTTACACGTGACTGTCTGATGATCTGATGCATGTTTACACGTGACTGTCTGATGATCTGATGCATGTTTACACTGGACTGTCTGATGATCTGATGCATGTTTACACTGGACTGTCTGATGATCTGATGCATGTTTACACTGGACTGTCTGATGATCTGATGCATGATTACACTGGACTATCTGATGATCTGATGCATGTTTACACTGGACTGTCTGATGATCTGATGCATGTTTACACTGGACTGTCTGATGATCTGATGCATGTTTACACTGGACTGTCTGATGATCTGATGCATGTTTACACGTGACTGTCTGATGATCTGATGCATGTTTACACTGGACTGTCTGATGATCTGATGCATGTTTACACTGGACTGTCTGATGATCTGATGCATGTTTACACTGGACTGTCTGATGATCTGATGGATGTTTACACCTGACTGTCTGAAGTTCTGATTCATGTTTACACTCTCTGCTGTGTTTTAAGATGCAACACTGCTTTACAGCAACACAACAAAAACAGTTGTAACAGTCACAGAAGGAGTACACTAACATATGTGGGCATGCTTTCACATGAAAGGGGCAGGGTACTCAGTCATACCTCGCTGGACACAGGATTCCACTGAGGCATAAACTTGCGTGTGTCTGATTTAGTGTTTGTTATAAGAGCTGAATTGTCAGGACTGTGAAAGTGCTTGATCTCTTTGCTTTCAGAAGAGACTATGACGTCTATCTCGGGATGTAATGGTGAATTTTTCAGCTCTGCTGTGTTCTTGGGTTTTTCTGTTTCTCTCTTCTGGTTCTGTTGTTCTTCGTTCCTTTCTTCACACTCTTCCTCCACAGAGAAAACACTCTTCTCACTCTTTTCTTGACCCTTTATCATTCTCTCTCTATTATTTTGTAATGTTTTAGCTTTTTTCTGACTTTCACTTATCACCTCTCTTCTCAGATCAATCTGTTTACTTTGTCCACTTTCTTTATTAATTGACTGATATCTCTGCTCTTTTAAACTCTTCTCTGATTTATCTTGTTCACTGTCTGATACCTTCTCTCTTTTGAAAACTGTTCTTTCCTCC
>CM065656.1:24314713-24345510 GCA_033220385.1 Triplophysa yarkandensis
CATTTTACTTAATTGAACCTGTGCAGACACAGAGCATTATCAGAAATGATTCCTTGCCTTAACTGTACAGTTCCAATCGTAATCTGTGACTTAGTTTAAAAAAAAACAAGAAATAATATATATGATGAAAACTCAATGCACCTTAACGTTTTAAGCAGAGATGGCAAAAGTGTAACGGTTAACAGCTTTATGTTTGAGATCATCACCGGTAATTCATCTTGTAACTACAATCAATTGGACGCTCATTCAACAACCGTCACCACCGGAATCTGCGGCACTCGGCACCGGCCGGACATTCTGCCGGCGGCCCCCATGGGCCCCGCGGAGGGGGCTGGGAAAGAGAGAGGGGGGCACCAGCTGCCCGGGGAGCGCACATTACGAGATGGAGCCGGAGATAAGTGCTCTCCGAGGCCCTTTTTTCAGCGGCGTAATTAGCAGAGTTCTTATCTGCAGCTCAATTCGCATTCACACCAGCCATGAATGGAGCACGAAGGCTCAGGCAGGGCGAGAGAGACAGAGACGGGGGTCTTTTCTCTCCAACCGGCATTTCATAAGAAAATATAAACGCCCTGGCTTGTCTATTCTCTCCCCCACCCACCTTGGCTTTGAACTCTTCAACAAAAACAGTGGTTTGTGCATCCAACTGTAATTTGGTCAAAACAAAAGTATCTGGCACTGTAATCAGCGCAATCAGCGAAAACCTGCTGATATTTCTAGATAATTTAGGGCTTTTATTCGCTTTTCTCTCTCCGTCAGATGTAATTCTGGAAAATCTTTAAGTGTGCACGTAGATATGTGAACCCTTTAATAACGGGGCTTGCTTTGCGTTTCTTTAATTAGTTTTAATAGACCGAAAGAGCCCGTAATGTCTCTCAAAGAGGCCTGTGTTCAGCGCTAGCTGCTTTGTGAGATAACAGCGGTGTCTTTTACGTTCTGGAATTATATAAACACATTTGTTTTATGTTGCAACACCGACCGCCGTTCATGAACCCAAAACAACACAGGATAAGTCATTATGGCGCTGCGCACATGCCCGCGACGAGCCGGAGGCTTAACAATCCTCACTTTTATAAGACTATCTGAGCTTAGACTGAACAAAAACTGTGTTTGCCAGCCGATGTCACATTTTGTACTTTTGAACGATCTTTACCTGGCTCTTGGAAGCAGCGACCTTGGCAAACATGGCCTGGGACACTTTGGCCCTCTTCATCTCTTGCTGGATCTCATCATAGATTGAGGAGTTGATGTTTAACACGCAGCTTTCAGACTTTCCATTCCACTCGGATGACAAAGAGTTGGGCTTTACCTGAGCATGATAAAAAACACAACAGACGGCAAAGATGCTTAACATGGTTTACCCAGGGATCACCTTTTATCCCTGATTTTATAAACAAACATTTCTTTCCAAGAATCAGATTGTTAAACACTGCTGTTAATGTTGAGATTTGAACATCAGTCTGGACTGATTTAATTTTCCTTTTCTTTTTAAAAACATAGTAATGCAGACTTTTGCGTTCTAAAATATTCAAATTGTAATTGTTATTGTGAATGTAAACACTTCAAAGAACTACAGACCATATTGCAAGAACGTTTTTTTTAATCATAAATACATCCAAAACATATTTGCTAGAATATTTTCAATATAAATTGTTTGTTGGTTGTATTTCTCTCCTAAGTAATGCTTTCTTTAAATGTTAAATCTTGCAAAATGGACTGTATAGGCAGACAGTTTTGACATGACATATATTTGCATATCATTTAAAGACACATTACATTAAATAATGAATTCCTGAATTAGTCAAAAAACATTACATTCACATTTTAAGGTACGTGCAAATTTATTACTATCCATAACATTTATCGGTAACGCTTTACAAAAGGTTTATCTGTAAAACCATTTGTGAAATACAAAAAATACAGCATATTATTTATTAATCTTTATAAATGTTAACTTTAGCATTTTGTGATTCATTTAAAAAAAATCATTTAAACACACATTAATGCTCAATTAACTTCCATAAACAACTGTAATGGCATTAACTTACATGACCAAATATTAATAAATACATGACAGCAAGCATTGTTAGTTGTTACGCAATGCATTGTTTATCAGTGTTTGTAAATACAACCTTATTGTAAAGTGTTACATATTTCTATTTTATGAAGAATAAACAATATTGTGATTTTTGATAAATGTTGTACTGTACCATGCTGTATACACTCACAGGAGAGATACCCACTGGAATTCTGGGATTCCAGTCTTCTGGTCTTACATTGTTACACTCCTCTCTTCTAGGCTGTGGATGCAAAGAAACACAAGCGTGAGACAAAAATCTAAAATATCATTTATTCAAACGATTTAAATCAAACACCATCTCAATTTTGCTGCTAAGAAAAGTCTTTCACAGGTCCCCAAAGAATCCAAACACAGAACCAACAAAAAGACATGCAACAAAGCCTTCAGCAGTCATCTATGTTGAATTATTCTATGACCATATCTAATTATAAAAGAATGAGGGTGTGCAAACCCGCAGTCGCTCAGACGATCCATTACCGTATGTGTGAGACATACTGTACCTGCACATCTGTTTTTATAGGCGTCATAAAGCCATGCAGCGCTGCTAGATGTGCCAAAAATCCTGTTAACGTCTCACTCATATCTCCGGTCATCTTTTACCCGAATGTGACTGATGAACAAATGATGAGCTTATGCTCAACGTAATACCTAAAGTTTCTCATTTATTTGAGAAATGTATTGTTGTCAATGGGGCACATTTTCTTTGGTTACCACATTCTTCAAATTATCGTTTTTACCAATACAACTATGAAATGACATGAAAGCGAGTAATAAATTTTGGGTTGAACTATCCCTTTAAATGAGTACAGAAAACACCTGATAGCAGAGATTTTTGTAGAATGTGTAAGGCTCAGGACTCAGATGCTGAATAATCAGGTTACAAAAGCATCCGATAATGGGATCTTAACAGGAAAACAGCATCTGTTTCGTGCACACACACACAAACACATAATCCATGCATGCATGTACTCACACACAGACACACTCTAATACGTGCACACCCGAGTGAATGCTGATGACATTTCGGTCTTTACACACTGTGTGTGTGAGGGAGTTTCTAAGAGCTCGTCTCAGTCCATCACACACAGGAAGGCTTTGTGTTCCATGCACTAAGACACACTCAGCTGCGTTTGAAGGGGCCATGGTGGAGACCGTTCTGCATACCTTCCGGCCCTTCTTCCAGATTTCTGAGCCGGATAAGTGGCTGGGTGTGAAAGAAAGTTTTGCTGGACTCTATCCTGCACTAAACACTTCCTCTTGGCACAAACGACTCCTGTCTGAGAGACTGTAATACGGCAGAGGTCGTAGACTGCCGTTCAGTCATGTTTGATGTATTGACGTTCACTGACGTGATGGGTAAATACTGTTATGCGTTTAAAAATTTTGGTCAAATAGAAATAATCAAGGAGTGAGCATTATGAACTAATGTACATTTCTCAAAAAACAAAGATATGCCTCTATGTTTATAATAGGCCAAAATGATTCATTTTATGATGTCAGTTTTACAATTTTTAGCTCATATAGGTTGAAATTAAGCATACCATGAAATAAGATCGTACTGCCCACCAATGTTTACACCTTTAGGGTAGATCAACCTACATGTGCATTACGTATATTTCCCTGCACATTTAACTAGGACAGGAAATCTCTTAACAAAAATTAAATAAATTATTTTTCAGTTTAAATATTTCAGACTGTGCACATCAGATGCTCTAAAACATCTGCAAGGTTTTTCTAAAGTTCTAAATATAACATCATTAAGTCTCCATCAAGATTCTGATACAAACAATAAAGTACATTCTGATAAGTTCCTGATAGATAAGATCAATATTTCTTTAAATTCTTTTAATCCTGAACATCAGAAAGGAAAAAGGCTAAACACTTTAAGAATAATCTATATAAAAAAAAATCCTTTCGCTCACTTCATCGGCTTTATTGTTGTAGTGTGATTCTGAGTGTGTTACCTGAACAGGGCGTGAGGGTGGGGTGCTAATGAGAGGAGCGGGACCCATCGCAGAGGCCGCAGTCAAACTACGCTCCCTCTCTTCCTGGTAGATTCGATCTCGCTCGGCTTCCGGCAGCTGCAGAAAGTTCTGCATTGCTCGCAGGTTGACCAGGAGAGACTGAGATGCGGTCTTGGGATCCTCCTCTTTTCTGAGAATCTCTGATAAAAGACCCTGGAACATGTGAAGTAAAAAATTAATACTATATCCAGAATCATCTAATGCTGATAAAATAACCTAAAATGTGCAGGAATAAAATATGGCACTGGTTGAAATGCTATTTTAATATACATGAAACACAAAATCATGCAAAATACTTTCCTGAAACATTACAAAGCTTGACAGACCCAATCCCCATTTAATTTCGTTATATGGACAAGGACCAGGACATTCTTCAGAAAATCATACAGGTTGAGAAAATAAACACAAAATTAAAATTTCGTTATAACTGAAATCTGCATGTTTTTACGCTATCTCTGTTTGAAAAAGTAAACGAAATACTTTTTGCAAATCAAATGACATCAAATTGATTTTCTAAAGTATACCTGTCAGCTCAAAATAGGAATCACTATTATAAGCTTACCAGTGCAATTTATGTACTCGCTTAATTTCGCAAAAAAGAAAACATCAAAAATCAACAAGTGCAACAAGTGACAACACAATTAATGTCAATTGCATATCTGTGTTTAGGTGCCTTGCAAAGTTTCACAAAGCTTTAGGGTGTGATTATATAAAGATTATACGTCTCACTAATCTCTCAAACCCACATGAAGATTCTGACTCACAGACGCCACAACATGCTTTAACAAGCATCCATCAATCACGTGTGGAAAAGAATGCACAATAAATATTTAAAGGCTCTATAAACAGTCGCAAATTCTTCGAAGAGCAACTGTAAAAAGAATTCCTATCGTTCAACTGTGACATCAGAGCAACAGTGTGTTTTTACGAAGAATGTCCTGACACACTATCTCTCAATCACCTTCAGCATCACTCACTCATGTGCTGAGGTGCTGGTGTGTGACCAAGCCAGACCCAGGTACGTCTCTCTATCTCTCACCTGATAGTTGTCACGGTACTGGCTTTAAAATGGAATTGCGCTAACAACAATATATGATTTCTAGGGCATTGCTATGGTGTTACGGAATATTTGCTAGCGGTGATGCAATAAGTTGCACTTTAAAAAGGAGGTTCACTCAAAGTAAAACGTCCTCATTTATTCACCCGCATGTGGACGTTTTATTTAATGGAACAATTTGCTTAACAACCTTTTACAAAATATCCCCTTTTGTGCTTTGCATAGTCATACCAATGACATGAGGAAATAATAATTAATAATGAAAGCATTTTTATCACTTTAACAGAATTATATGGTGAATAAACCCTATGATCAATACTAATAACAAATCTTGCTCTAGCATGCAAGACTACAACAAACAGAGCCCATCTCCCCGCATGCTGGTCCCAGCTCTGCTCCGCCAACAGATTGCGTGCAGCGAGGAAGGTCAAAGCGTTGGGCGTGCGAACCAGAAGCTGTGAGTCAGCGAGCGGCCGCTCTTGCTGGAACGCTGATGGTTTGTAAAGTTTTTGATTGAGCAGCGAGGTAGAACATCTGAGAGAAAATTACTTGGGAAGTACTGCCTTCTTGTCCTGATAACCCCTAATTTCCAGGACGATCCTTCAGCGAGAACAACAGAAGATAAACTAACTGCATCCAACCGTTGTTACTGTATTAAGAAGGTACGGTGAATGTTAATGATGTACAGAGCGTGTGACGGCAGGTACTACATGGATGTGTCACGGTTGATGTATGGAACTGGGCGGAGCTGGGAATGTGACTCAGCATCCATGATCATCATCAAAATCATTTGATCGACTGAAACAACACAGTACACAATCGCGGCAATTCGTTATCACATCAACAGATTTTGAATAATGAGTACAACCATCCATTGGATTCTTTACCTGCGTTCTGTTGAAGGCCACACGAGCGAACACCGCCTGCGAGATGCCGGCTCTCTTCAGCTCGTCTCTCACCCACTGGTAGATATCCGAAGAGACCTCGGCATTGGAGGACACCTGTGTCTCCAAGGGCTTGTTGAGTGCACGGTTGACGGGCGGGTGGTTGAGGTACTGCTGGCTCAAGGATTGCTGGGCGAGCAGGCGGTTAACGGCATACTGCTGGTTGAGAATCTGGGCCATCACGATCTGCTGATTCACAAGCTGGGGGCTGATTGGTGTGGACACCAGGCCGGGGTGAAGGCCGGGCAGCTGGGCTCTGCCAGGAGCCTGACTGCTGTGGGACAGGGGCACTGGAGAGGGCGGCTGCTCGGCAGTGCTGCCCGGGATGGGCTGCTGGCTGAAGCTCAGGTGGTTGGTCCCAGGTGGAGAAAGATCAGAAAGACCGTCCATTTCGGCTGTGGAAGAGGTAGACATAGAGAAGACGTGTTTGTCAACGCATTTAATTTAGTTTTTACATCGAATTCAGAAGACAAGCTGGTGATGTTATTTTTAACTTGTGCTTGCCAACAATAGCCAGCAAAAATGCATGCAATTTAGCAGTGTCAAGTATAAAAACAAGTAAATCAGTAATGGAGAACAAAGAAATGACAGAAAAAGAAATTTTTTTTATGTGTTACACGTGTATCAAAATTTCAGGACATTCACATGTTAACATTCATGTCCATCAGACAAAAATCTGTTCACATTACTACCTCAAGCATTTTGATCAGAAGGAAGATTACATTATTCAAAAAGATCAATTTAATAAACATATCTTTCATATCAAAGGATTTTTCAAGGTTGCCAATTAGTATACGAATTGTACAAAAATGTACCAAAAAACTATAAGAAGCTCCAGCTCTAAATACTTGGCAAAAAATAAGATTAAAACATAACAGATTTAATTATTTTTTAACAGAAATAAATCAAGAAATTCTCATATTTCATAATGTTCATGAATAAAGTCTTTAACAAGGAGACATTAGCCACAAAAGATGTATGTGACTGCAGGTGAAAACTAATGAATATAAAAACACAGATTACGTGTAAATGAGTCTGGGATGACTACAGTAAGTGTGTGGAGTCTGTCTATAACAGAGCTTAGTGTGTGACCTGTATCTGCATTAATTGACAGCAGCAGAAATTAGTTTATAATGTCCATGGCCAGATCATGTGAGCAATGAAATCAAGCCAAAAAGAGTCACACTTCGTCCTTTATGCTCTTAATTCTAAAACAAGGTACACAAGCTGACTAATATGCAATTTTGGGAAAGTCTAAATATAAACAGGACATGGAAGGACGGAGCAGACTCATTGTGAGCATGAAAAGCAACTATTTAATGTGGTTTAGGGTTCGAAACTTTACACTTTAATTGATATGTCTGTGGTGCTGGCAAACAGATAGTAAAATATAAAAAATCTTAATGGGTCAATTTATATAAATGGTTCATTCTTAACCTATATTATAAGTTTCATGTAAATATTAAGTAATGAAACATGCTGTTATTTTGAGAATTTTTTACAGTGATGTGTTTGGCAATGTCGAAAGTACAAAAGCAAACCAAAATAACCTATTTTTGGGGGATTGTAAAAAAACTTTTCCTGTTGTGTTCCACGGAAACTGAAACCTTACAATGCTCACAAATAAAAGTTGAAACAACAAAATAATTTTTATATAAACATGAAGGTAGTTTAACAGAACGCAGCCCAACACCAACAAGCAGATCCAATGAACAACTCCATCACAATCTTACAGGTTTAACAAAGCACAAAGGAAGCGTAATGGCAAATCCCCAAAATATAAATATTTTAACAAAAAAATAAAAAGCAGATAAAGCGTGTGGAAACTCTCCAGAGACATGCACAATAACCGCAAGGACACAAACATGTGTCTAACTGACAGTGTGCACAAAGCCACGGCTGTTCCTTTTAAAAATCGCCAAAAAGTGAAAAAGAAAAACGAAGAAAAAATTGGGTAATAATCAAAGCCCTCCCCATAATCCCTCTCATTCCAGTGCTCACGGTTGTGTTTTTGGTGTTCAGGACTGCTGGGGGCGCACGCTTTTCCATGCAAATTGAAAAGGTTTGAAAAAAGTGTTCTGCGAGCGCAGCGAGAACCCGTGTCCCTCCTCTGGAATTCGGCACAAAGCAGGCTGGGATTAGGAGCACAATGGGAGAGAGAATGCGGGCTGGGGGAGGGCAGAAAACCGGGCGGTACGGTGGACTCTGAATGAGAACTGGCCCGCGCTGGCCTCTTCACTTCTGTGCTGAGAGACTGCTCGCCGCAGTCCGCGTGATCGACTTTTTAAAGAGGCCCGGCCTCTCACCGTCCACTTACCAAACATGACACCAGCAAATTACTATGAACATGACAGACCAATCTATCCAATTCTGAAAATATACTTTTATTTTCAGAGTGTGTAACATCTTATAAGAATCGGTGATGCCTTGCTGTCACGAACAGAATACGAACAACATTCACTTGGTGACAACAAGAATGTTTGTTGGTTGAGTGCAATGAGTTTCGTATTGTTTCGGCTCACAGAACAGTCCAGCTCATGTGGCTCTCGTTCTTCAGTGAGTCACTTAAACACAAGGCCTCGCAGCAACATGCTAGTCATGACTCGTAAAAAAAGTGGCTACCACTTAAGGGGTGCGGTGCGTCACGTGACCTACCTAACGTGGTGGCACGTGGACTGTCGTGGAGGACACATGTCCCCAGGTAGCCCTCCAGCTGCGAGGGCTGGCGCACGACTGCGCAGATGACCGCACCGTCACAAACATGAAAAACAAGCAAACACGCAGGTGTGGAAAGAGAGAGAAACTGTTAGTGTGTTTAAAAGTGAACAATGTGTGAAGAGGAGGCAAGAGGCAGATGTTCAAG
Organism: Triplophysa yarkandensis; assembly: GCA_033220385.1. Classification (NCBI taxonomy): domain Eukaryota; kingdom Metazoa; phylum Chordata; class Actinopteri; order Cypriniformes; family Nemacheilidae; genus Triplophysa; species Triplophysa yarkandensis. The sequence goes on from CM065656.1 coordinate 24,323,679, forward strand.
TGAAGCAAGAAAAACATCCGTAAACTACAAATCAATTTGTTTTGAAAGACAGATGTAAAGTCATTGCAAGTATATAAACTTTCATGTCGCGGTTTGAAGTTCACACAGTGCAAATATAAAAATACGTTAAGCAGGCAATATCATTGACATTAAACTGAAACCAAACTAAATCTTAACAAAACTGAAGTCACTTTAACAGTTTTGACAGTCTAGTGTGATTGTGCTTACCTATCATATCTTTTGCCTTTTTGAAGTGTTTATACCAGCGTCCGAATTCTTGACACTTCGCGGCAGACACATTTGCATAGTAAGTGCTGTTAACAATTGATGAAATCATACTCTGCAAGACAGAGACAGCCAACAATGACATGTAAATTCACTTCTACATACAACATTGTCATAACATTGTGCACACAATTCACGGTGGCAAGTTGACGTAAAAATAAAAAAATAAGAAATGCTAATCATGCACAAAAATCTCTACTCGCTGCAATAAGGCAAACCAAAAGAATGCATGTCCCTTTATAACAAATGCCACAGAGTATGAAAGTCAAATGGAACGAGGCAGATAAACACAGCAGCAGTGAATATACGGATGAATCTGTAATGCAGATAAAGCAGATGTTGCTTTGGGGATTTCTGCAGTACAGTCTATGAGCACAACTCATATCCACAATCTGTTTCCAGAGCTGCAGGTTGAGATTTCTCCGTGCTGCCCTGACGCCCTGTTCTTCTCTTGTCTTTTCTTCTGTTTAAATGCATTCTGCTCGAAAAAGAAAAGCCGAGACTCCATTTCATTAAACCCAACACTTAACACATTAATGACCCGAGGCTACGTAGAGCAGAAATTGTTTTGATTGTTATAAATATTCAAAAGATGAAACCATCTGTTTTAAAATTACAGGTACGCCAGCTTTATCATTTTTATAACATAAGTAGCACTTGGGGATGTGGAGGGGGGGGGATGAGGGCTCACTATTTCCAAAACAAGGAACAAGGCACGGATAAGTTTCCCTCTCTATTTTTCAATTTAACACATGCCATTGAAACTAAAATCTTACAAACTTACAAGTTAACTGATTATGGTTTTCATTTGAAAGAAAGCGATGTGCTGACACAATCTCAGTGGTTATGATTTGCATGTTGCGCTTTATCACAAGTGATAGTAAGGTTTTGGGAAAAACCTTCAATTTTTTCCTAATAAACATTTAAAACATTTTTAATTAGCCAGTTTGTGAAATGAAAAATTAATTTCGTTTTCTGACGATCTGTGAAAAGTTCTCCTACTGAACCTGTAGAATCACCCAAAAATGTTTTATGTGTATTGGACGTATCAGCCTGATTTCGCAGGAATTCGTGACAATGTTTACAGATTCATTTCATTTTGAACATTTTGAATCATATCGAAATGTACTACTAATAGAAAAGGAAATTTGAAGCCCCAACCCTAAACCTCACATCCCAGACGGAAACAATATTTCGAAAATGTACGATTGAAATCGTAAAAATTCATACCATGAGCCAAAATTAGCCACCTCATGAAATGTATGTTTTTGCCATTAGATGACATTTGATATTTACTGAATTGTACAAACTTGTACACCGTCTCTAATAACACTGAGCAATTAAAGCATTTCTGATATGTTGTTTTAAGAATTCACATCAATGACTGGTGCACACTTCAGCAGGATCAGACAAAACAAGGTTAAAGTCCATACATCACTGCGTCTGCTCGAGAAGGACTATTAACCTTTACTGCCAAAGCTCACGCTGCTATAGAAATATAAAAGTGAATAACAGTATCTAAGATGAAGACCCTCTAAAGCGAGACTGGAATATGAAACCAAAGCCTGCTCTCTGAGATCTTCGCCGGGTAGCTGCACTTCTGAGGGCTAACTGGTGCTTTAAATGTCAGCCGCAGCCTTTGTCATCACTGATCTCAGAGCAACAATCATTAGAGATATCTGCTGCAAGGACCGTATTGTAAACAAGCAACCAACAACAGTACAGAAAAAGAATGACCCATCATTCTATGCATCAAAGGATCGATTTTCAAAGAAATCAGTGCTGGGAAAATGTACCCATTATTCCTGTATCGGGTACGCTGACACAGATGTTATAAAAACAGACTCTATATCACGGTGGATGAGCTAGCGACTCCAAACAAACCAAACAGATAAAAACCACAGAACCGTGCCGCACCAAATGCCAAAAACCATCCGCAAGGTTTCAGGAGCACTCGCCCTTTAAATGATAAACATCTTAAAGTCTTATTGGTGAATCAAGGAAGTCTGTAACTCTGTTATCGAGCTAAACCATCTGATTTTGTGTCATGGGAAAGGTGTTTTACATCTCACCATGAACTCTGTTAATGCTTCTGTGGATTTTCTCCTGCAGAACGATTGTTGTCATTGATAAAGAAAACACATCTTAATTATGTCTTTTTTCGTCCATTCCAGGTAGAAGAGAAAGAGGCCCGTGACAAATCCTAAGCTCAGCCCACAGAGAAGGCATTTGATGTCTATTTGCTGCTATGCAACAACACAGCTGCTCCTCCGGGGCCACCGCGTGGGTGGGAAGCTCTTTTGTTGCGGTTGTCCAAGGGGACACACGGGTTAAGTTTTCTCCCAGGAAAACATACGTGTGCTGAATGACAGCTGATGAGAGGGAGAGGCCCGCAAACATGCCAGAGCATTTAACTTCCTTCTCTTTTCACACGTCGGTCTCATGATGCTCAAACTATTTTCTCTAAACTGCAACTTCCCTAAAACACACAACCTTTACAGACCTAGAGACTGCAATGCAGATTCCAACAATATGGACCTTCGGTTACTTAAGTTTTGTAGATATGCATAAGAACAGGTGCACTCTTGTTAAAGTTAAACAGAAATAAAAAGAAAATCTCTTTTTACAAACACTATGAAAGCTATAAAATGCTGTTTACTGAACCTTATCTCTTCTCCATCAACTTTAAAGAAATATCACATTTACTTAACATATATTAATCTATAGTAAGAGTCACTAATGTCATATGTTGCAAGTTCTCCTTTTTTTAGGACATTTGTGGTGTTTTGATAAAAAATACATTTTGAATTTATAATAAATATATTGTTGTTTCATTTAACAACTACTGTTTAACATGATCAGACTGAACCAACAGACCATTTTGACAGTATGTATTGAATATTAACAAAATGTATGGGAATGGGTCAAAAAAGTATAATTTTAATAAAAACTATTCAAATGGATTTCTAGGAAAAGAGTCTTCAAATTCTTTCATAATTTACTCCTCCTTATATTATTCTTTCTTCTGCACAACACAAAAGAAGATATTTTGAAAAGTGTTTGAAACACTGGACCTCTTTGACCTTTACTGTATGGACACGAAACAGCTGAGACTGAAAGGATTTCTTAAAATATCTTCTTCTAAGAGTAACGTAAAGGTTTTAAACCTCATGAGGGCGAATAAATTATAACTTTTATTTTAAGCTGACCTATTCCTTTGATAAACATAGACATTACCCTTAAAATCAAGACTTACACTGTATTTTTTTTCTTGCATGGAGTGCATCCAAACAAACTATATTTACAATTCGCCATTCATAACCCAACTCACTATTCTCCTTCCCATTTATTAACCTTTTCAGTAGTCACGTTGACTATGAAGTATTAATAAGACACTAATCCTATAGAGATCAGATCTTTCTGTTCAACAGCACAGCTGTACGGCAGAAATAACATCAGTCACCTGGAGCGGCCCACCTACCGAAAACAACTCCAACACGTTTCTAAGCAGCAAACGATGTATCCTGTTCTAAGTCAAGATGAAACTAAAATTAGACGACAACTCCCACTTTCATGCCAGAGAGAGAATCTAAAACAACAAAAGCAAAAAACACCCCCCTCCCCCAAAAACTGCAGCACACGTGGTCCGGTCGGCCAGCAGCATGCGAGCGGAGCTCTAATTCAGTGTAAGTACCGGGCCGGTGCTCCGTGGGAATAGCTCACATATGGACTGTAAACAGAGTGATTAGAGAGATGTGGAGCGGCCCAGCCCCTGTGCTGGCTGAACAGCACCCTGGGACTCTTTACATCACTCCACACACACAAACACCTGCAGGTAAAGAATGAGCTACAGCAAAATATCTACAGTCTCGATAACACAAAAGCGTTTGTCCTGAATGTATTTCTGCTGCACAAGAGCATGAATCTTACATAAACGTCGAGTCATCCAAAAACAGAAGAATAACGATGTGTGACCTAAACCTTAATTATCAAGTTATTTCCTGAAAATGTATCTTCTTATTTTTATCATTCCCATTGTGAGAACACAACAGTTAACATTTAAATAAGTCGTATTTGTTGTGCCTCTAATGCCATGATGTAGCAAAACTTTTGGTTGCAATTTATCTTTTTTTATGATAGTTGGAGGAATAGTTGTGCATAACTGTAATATACATTCCAATCCTGAAATTCTTAACAATTCTTTCTTTTGATTTTGGAAAACGCCTGGTTTTGTAAGATTCGCCCAAAGCTGCCCTTGGCTTGCAATGCATTATCAAGATCATTGTGGTCCTCTATTGTTTACCCAACAATACCTCACATTCATAACTACAAGCACCACTACAGCAACAGCAAAATAAAGTGCATTAATCTACAGGGATGACAATGGCTATTGATTTGGATTTCTATGGCGTTTCTGTCCATTTCCACTCAATCAAACTCTGGGCATTTGAAAAGGGACACTCGCAATCTTGGCAACTAGAGGTGGAAAGCTCCAGCACCTGTGATAAGGGACATTCTTTTGCCAAAGAGCTCTGGTTCATGTCTTTGAGTAACTCCTTGAGGGCATTTCTTACTGTAGAGTGGGTCCACTGCTCTGGTGGAAGGTCTTCCAGTTTAGGACAACTGCAGAGAAGAAAAGGTTGAGAGACATTAGAAGAGAAAAAAAAAGAGAAATATTGAGAACTGGGCTATGCGTCCCTTTTGCAAGCGTCCCTGCAAGACAGACAGATTTCATTTGGCGCACGAAGCAGATGCATCTGGAGTCTCTCTCTCTCTCTCTCTCTCTCTCTCTCTCTCTCTCTCTCTCTCTCTCTCTCTCTCTCTCTCTCTCTCTCTCTCTCTCCTGATTGTTCTGATTAGTTAATTACTTTATACAACACATCTGCTGTATTGATGCATGAATTATACATCAGCTGCATGTGGCGACTATTATTTCACGTTACCTTCACCTTCCTGCTTAGATGTGCTCGCTGCAACCATTGAAGGTGTATCTATTTCGATTTAGAAGCCAGATGCATTAAAAATGACCAGCATCTACATACTTTATGACAAACCCTGCATTTAGAGCATAACTGCATGCATTTCAGATAAAGGGTGGCAAATCAACGTAGAAAACACAGCTGCATTCAGGGCGTCATTAATGAATGCTTGTTCAATAGGATGCAATAAACGGCACGCTGCCAAGAAAATATCGCAATACTCAATGCAAAGAACATTCAGAGATGTTTGCCGGCCTTATGCGTCACTAATAACAAGGTGTCATGTGTCATTTGTTCAATGTTAACGTGAATGCTAACCTTTATTCCTTTTTGAATGCATGTGTTTGCTCTTATTGTCTACAGTTGAATCGTTGCATGTTATTCCAATATCAGCATAAACTTTCATTAATATATGATAATGTCCTAAGAAATTACTGACATTATCAAGTCTAATGAAAAGGCTGTTTTATAAATAGTTTTAATAAAAAAAGAAACGTGCAAGTCAATAACATTTTTAAAATTTGAATGCTAACAATAAAATAGGTTACTAGGTTAAAATGTATAAAAAAAATTAAGTATTTATATATCGTGAGGTGCGTAAAACATGAATCATTTTAATTTCAATACAAATATTAAATTTCAGATTAAAAATACAGGTCATCAATCCCATAGCACAGACAAGAAACACCTTAAAGATCAAGTCATCTGTGTGGCTTTGGGGACGAGAGAGAGATTTGCAACAAGAGGCAGACTGATGTACATGGATTGAGAGAGAGAGAGAGAGAGAGAGAGAGAGAGAGAGAGAGAGAGAGAGAGAGAGAGAGAGAGAGAGAGAGAGAGAGGAAGAGATATTGTCTCTATGTACCCACAGCAGTGGCTTGTGGAAAAACAGAAGTTTGTGTTGTGGTGGTACACTGCTGTGTTGTGGCTTCAGTCTACGGGAAACACTGACCTGTGAAGCTGGATTTTCAGTGTGACCACATGGTACACATCCTGTAACATGTCTGCAACTGTGGCGTCGGGCGCATCCGTCACATAGGAAAGGGGTACAGGGTTCCACTTGCCCACCTGAATCAGACCTGCGGTCAAGGAACATTTACCACACAGTTAAGCCACAAACAGATGTAAAATTATGGCATTTTATAGCAGATCTGAATTATACCAAGGCACAGTACTGTAAAATAAGGTAAGATTTAAAGTATGTTACAGAAAACAAAAGCATTTTTTTCTTTGTATTATAGTAGTGTAATTAATGAACATTTTATTAAAATCAATTGATATTTTGTGTGTTTTGCATTATGACCGTTATATTATTGTGAGATACTGTCTATGTTGGCAGTGCTGTAGACATCAAGCCAGCTCACTAGGTTTGGAACACAGCCATGGTATTCTCATCATATATTCTATGATAAAAAACACTAAACATATTTGCATTGGCTTTGAACATTTTGCTTATTACAAACATTTCTCATTTCCTTCCCTCTTAACTGCCGCTAACTGAGTGATAGGAAATAAGAGATCCAGAAGATCTGAAGGAAAATATGATGGACAGCCAGCAATAAATTACAGGCTGAAGGCTACAGCTCTTAAAATAGCCCCCAGCTCTATTAGGAGAGCAATTAGAAGCTGCAGTCCCACCTCCACACTTGTTCCCATTGAGAAAAGTGTGATTACAGTGAGCAGAGTAACCGGAGTTGCACCTGTGTTCCTGCTTCTACCCACAATCCTCTCTGCTGTCTGGATGGGGTCAGCTCGAGAAAAACTGCTCACGAACCTTTAGAACGTAGCCAAGAAATCGCTCTAAAAATATTTCTCTTTAGCCTCCAAAAATATCTGTGAGCATCTGCCCGGTGTTATATGACTCATGATTTTGATCAAGAGCAAAATGTATGTATGATGGCTTGGGGGAAATGTCTATACCAAACGCTGTTCTCCTGCATGTTTTATGATCAACTAGTCTGAACAACTAGTTGGGTACAGAAACTCATCACACAAGATTGCTAACTATGCTTGTAAATAATAAACATTATTAAATGTATCGCACAGAAACGCTTGACTGTGCGTATGAACACTTCTAGGATTAGATTATAGTTGTTTCAAAGAATGCACAATGCAATTTTACATTCTTTACAATTTTACAAGCCAGCACATCACATTATCAATGATTTTTGAATACTCAATACTTCATCATTCATCATTGGAGAAAATATACTTTCCAAGTTTTGAAATTGATCTCTACAATATTGCTTCCCTTTATAGTTAAAGAGCGCTTTTTTCCACCTTCGGGAAAATCCTTTCTCTAAGTCTGGAAAGGTTACGGTTATGTTACCATATGAGTATGGCTCGGCACTTCAAGATTACAAACTGTTCTTGGCCACGGAAAAATACGATACCTTACTGGCTTGCCGGGATCAGCACATCGTAGAACATATAAACAACAAAAACAGTTTGGCGTGATAGTGAAAAAGCATTATAGTTATAGCTGGGGTACTATATTCCTTCAACATTCTATTTAGTTATCCTTAAATGAAAAAGATGACAAAAAACATGATACCCACTGTATATTATATTGTGTTTATAATGCATAATCAGACTGTATGCATGCATACTTCTTGGAAAAAATGTACAGATTAGAATTAAACAAACTGTAACCATCTTGGAGTTTATTTTCAAACTGCTTTTAACTTCACATGCATCATAAACCCAACAATTAGCACAATATGTAACAGCAGAGACCTTGTGAAGACATCTATACTGTTCATTTTACTGCACTATGGTTATGAGCTTAAAACAGGATGAATTCAGAAGAATTGAATACATTCACCACTGCGGTGGTAAAAATACCTTTAGCCTGTGCGGCAGAACTGTGAGAGTAACCCAGTGAGAGCAGTGCCATCTCGATGAGCTGGTTGAAGAGCATGTCCTTCCTGACCAGCACGAACTCGGCATGTTCCTCTTTGCTGTCAAACTCGATTGGGCTCTCATAGTGCTCCACAACACAAAACACCGGCAGCATGTTACCTAGAGAAAATAAAATAACAGTGCACGTTACACTTCAGCCCTTATAAAGAGAGTGCAAGACAACAGAAACAAGATTATTATTCTTGTCTGTTAGGCATGAATGTTTCAGTGTCACTGTGCTTGGATGCTTGGGGGTGTAGTCACATCTTTTAATTTAAGCCTATAGAATTTTGAAGTCCATGTCAGGTAACAGCAACCTGGTCTAGTTATTGGGTCCCATTTCAGTTTTGACATTCGAGTAACGTGCCTTAAAACCAAAACCTTTTATAAGCAATACTCACAGTAGCAAGCAGATCTAATTATCAATGAACTGTAATCTGTTCATTTTATTCTATAATGTCCTTACAATAAAGCAGCGCTGTAACCTATATAATAAGATCAGAAAAGAGAAGACGAGAATACAGTGTCAATGAAACAGCTCTGTTTTAAACATGTTATCACGCTAAAAGGTTACAGCTCTTCAGGGTTTAGCGGTTTATTTTATTGTTTAGGTGCTCAAATCACATTAGAACACTTCTTCAGGCACCTCCCAGAACCATTCCCATGATGCCACGCTACGTCTCTGGATGTACCTTACAGCCTTGAGGTTTTACGAGTCTGTGTAAACAGCTCGCTGCTATCGGGAGAAACCGTGAATCTCTGTCCAAAGCCGTCATGTGTTCGGGTTTACTGTGCAAATATCACATAATACCAGCCAGCTGCAACACTCCAGTGATGAAATTTCTAGAACTTTTTGATATTCATGACCCAGGAACCCAGGTTTATGGGGATATTGTCTTATCCGGCCAATCGCAAAAAATCATATACTGCTTAAGAATGCGACCGTTTTCAGAAAACAATCAATAAATAGGGTAAATCATGAGCAGATGCCAAGGAATGTGCTGAACCAAAGCTTTTCCATTTTTAATAGATAAAGATCTAACAATAAAGACTGCTGTGTTGGTTCATTTCGGGATCAATACACGCTTTGTTTTCACGGAGCTCATGGTAAATATTATTCAGCTGAAACAATGAATACTCTAGCTACAAAGTTCAGTAAGTACTCGGCAAAGGTCTGTATTTACCATAAATAATAATAGTTGTTGCCCGGAGAGCTATAGAACGCATTGCAGGACCATTCATAGCTGATGCTGGCTGTAATAGAGAATGCGTTCTTCCCTCAAACATAAACCGCAGATATCTGCCGCAGTTATGTGGCAAATATACAAAACCAACATAAGCAGTATTAAAACTTTGTTTTTGAATTTAAATATTTTAAGAGACAATAGACAAACCTTTTTTGACCCATCACAACTGATAAGAACTTTTTTGTCAGCCACCTGGTATCAACATCAACATTGATCATGGCAGCCCCACCCACTGTGAAATTCCACTGGTTCGAGATGTTCATCACGCACATGTTAAGCATCCAAAAAATGTGACAAGAGAGAATGTGTGCCACTAAATGTCATCACGCTTCATCTGGTTGAGCAAAAACTCACCCCTCTTATGGCAGGTCTTCAGGTGATGTCCGGGGGGTTTGAAGGGCACTCCAGAGAGTTTGCCGCCAGTGCTACCAAGACGGGATCGGCCTAACGGACTTCCGTTCTGTTCCAGACGGGCCATCTTAGCCGGAGGGGCCTTGGTGTCGTTCATACTGTTGACCATCTCGCAGTTCTCCTTCCCCATGCAAGTTTCGCTGAGATGCTCCATGGTTCTCAGCACCACTACTCACGGTCACCTGAACAAAAACAAGTGCTGTAGGTTAGTGCTTTTCTACGAAAACAGAAATATATTTACACATGTAAAATGTAACTCTCTTCCATGTAACAAGTAAGTGCCATGTAACATTGGGCCCGCTTTGACAATTCAATATTTCATGCAAAAATCATGTTGCCGTTCTTCACAGCATGTATTATGTATGTCGAACCCGCTTCTGAATCCAATGTGCAGAGCGAACAAGCTTGTATTTGTGCAATGGCATTAATGTGCAGAAGAGTGCACTTTAGTGATCACAGCACCGTACAACAATCCCTTCAACAGGGAAACAAGCCAGCCAGGCCGTCAAATATGTTTATGCTGTTAAAATGCTTTAAAACATCATAAATTCCTCACGAAAGCAATGCCTTCACATACAAGAACGTTACGCAAGGGAAACTTTCGACGTCTTGGGTGACATGTTACTGACAGCTGTTTGTATTCACTGGCACCTTTTTAAAGCTTTCTCTACAATGACAACAATAGAGAGTTTGTATAATCCAGGATTACAAGAAAAGGGAAGAGCACCTCGTCTCAACATTGCATTTCAGTGATAAGAGATCTCTGCAGACTGCATGACAGACAGAGTCAGATTTCATCAAACAGGCCAAACAAGACATCAGACATGCAACAAGAAATTCCACAACATGGAACAGTCGTTGAACTTTCGTGACTTCACATAAGAACCAATAAATCCGGTATAGGGAGCCTATACATACACAGACATAAGGATTTAACCCCAGTGAACTGATCCTTGGATTTACTTTAAAGCACAAAAATGGAACAAAACAACATGTTGGTTTGTATTAAGTTTTTGTTAGTGTTAAATATTTATTGTTTAGCTTACATTCAAGATTGAATAAGCAAATACATCCACAGCATAAATAATAAAGCAAAGATAGATAACTCACCACTTTAAGACGATCATACAAGGAGTTCTGGAGTGAACAGCGCCTTCAAGTTTGACAGGAGGAGTAAAAACTTCACGTTGATTTACTCCAATGTCTGTCTTTTGATAACGCACTCCAAAACGCTCAAAATGAGAACTATTCTGAGCTTAAACACGCAAAACTTCAAGCTCGCAGAACCAAGATCCTTAGATGAAGTCATTTACTGAATCACACATCAGATTAACATGCATGCAATGCGAAATCTGTGGACTTCTTTGACACGTTCATTCATTAAAGCACGAACCGAACCTTCCCTCTACAAGTCTATGGAGTTGAATAGAGTTCACGTGCCACCGCGGGGAACATCCGCCGGGACGATCGTCCGTTCTGCCCGCGAAATAAACCTCACGAATAAAAGTGACCGCGAGCCTTTCCCACGCATCCCATTCCGCCTCATCCACGCGATCCTACGGGAAAACGCGAACGCCACGACCGCCTCTCATCCGTCCGAACGGCGGCACGAAACCACGGCGACCTGACGTCTCATCTCAAGCCGATGCTCGATGCGCGGATCCCCGAACGCGGCTTGAAAAGTCCGCGGTGCACTTTCGCGCGTCGAATGTAACATCAAAGCGTTCCGGACATTCCGCGCGGCGCTACATTGTATCACCCGCTGTTACATTTGTAACATTCTCAACATCCGATTCTCTCTCTCTCCCTTCTGCTCTCTCTCTCTCTCTCTCTCTCTGTGTGTGTGTGTGTGCGTCTCTCTCTCTCTTGCTCGCTCTGTCCCCATTAAATTATTAGTTGCATTGACTCATCCCTCCCTCTCCGAGCCGCGTTCCTCTTCTCTACGGGCGAATAAAGGTCCCGGACGACGCGATTTAAGGCGGATCTCAAAGCCTCCCGCGTCGGCCGATGTCCTGAAGGAGGACAGACGGGAAATAAAGTAAAAGTGCCGGGAAAAAGAGACACTCGGGGGGTCAGAGATGGTGCTGATGATGATGGAGGATTTCAGCCTGTAAGGACGCAGGGATTTTTAATAAGCTTGATTAGATTGAGGCGGTTCTGCATTTATTATGGAGGAATATTAGCGCATATATGTATGCATACGCACCTATACGCACGTATGCATTGAGAACAATGCGATTACGCAATAAAATCGAGTGTTTGGAGATGGAGAAGAGAAACAGCAGTACGCATTTGCAACGCAAACAATGCGATTGTGCGTCTGCAGTACATGCCAGAATATAAAATGACGCGTTTAAATCCCAAAGGAACGCACGTGTGAGTTCACGTCTCAATCGAAATAAAATACACGCACGTTTGTAAGTGGGTCGTGTCGATATTTGGGATCATGCCTTAACGGGTTGTCATCACATGTGTAATTGAAAAAGTTGCAAAAAGATTCTAATAGTCGTGTCATGATTCTTCTTGGATAAGGACGCGCCATCTGTCAGTGATGCTGGTGCACGACACACAAGCGCAGGTGAGAGCAAACGTCCAAGCACAGATCTCATTTCAGGAAATGGGACACTGGAGAATTATCATAAACGGTATTTATATGCAAACATTTTTAACACTGGGTTTATTTGCATAGACATTATTTACTGCACTATTGAAGAGAAAACGTGCAGGAGCTTTCTGATCACACCGACAGGTTTTTTGGGTGACATCCACTATTCTGACCATACATTTGAATTTAAAACGTGCTTCCTTTTAGTATAAAGAATAGAGAAAATATAAATCCTGTCCAAGAAATATAAAACATTTATATTTACATTTAGTCATTTAGCAGACGCTTTTATCCAAAGCGACTTACAATAGTCGAGGAGACAATGAAGCGGTAAATTTTTTTTTTGATATAGTGAGTAGGTTAGAAAAGTAGTGAGTTAGTGAGTTAGATGTTGCCGGAAAAGAAAGTACCAGACTTTTATTTTCAAATCTTTGAAATGAAACCTGGTATTACTAATTCGATAAAAGCATCACTGTAGGTGACAGACAGCAGAGGTCAAAGGTAGTCAACCCTGGTGGTCTGTGGATCACCAATCACTTGTAAAGTGAACATCACTTTTAAACCTAGCATATTATTTGTTTTGTTTTTATTTCCAAGTTATATGATAGGTTTAAAGGAGGATAAACAAAGTGCCAGACTTTTATTTTCAAATCTGTGAAATTAAACCTGGTATTACTAATTCGGTAAAAAAATGTGGGTCTGGTAAAAAGGTAACCGAGCACATGTCCATGCCAGCATCTACAATTATAATGACTAATAAGCCCAATAATTAATAACAGTGGAGCCAGTAAGTGTTTGTTTTTAATAGCAGGGTGTGTAACATGTTTAGACATGAAATTGAAGATAATAAAGCTATATGAAGTCAACAGAGACGCTAACCTACAAAACATGTAGCAGGGTTTTGAAAAACAGGAAATGTAAGTGGGGGCAATGTGAAAAATGGACGTGTCCTTTAAAGGGGCTGCTCAATATATAACAGTGAAAATAAATCACTCTAATGTTTTATAGTGTCAATGCTACATATCGACTCATACTTTGTATCACGCATACGTAGGCGCTGTATGTTTCCGGCGTAGATGTGTATTTGAACAAAGGTTGCTTCTGCTGTTTTGAGAAGTTAGCTCTTGCACAATACTGTGGTTAGCGTAATAAATACAATATAGCGCATGGGTCAAAAGTAATATGGCTAGCTTATGATATATATATATATCTGATGCTATTCTGTTTTCAACTAGTGAAGGATTTATCTTTAAAAAATTACAAAAATTCAAAATTTAATTCATGATATGTTGTTTTCAATTTACATATTTTAATGCTATACACTCTTTTGAATATGCACATTTGACAGATGCTTTGATCTTACATGATTTAAAGCTTTTTCACAAAATTAAACATGTGTTACCATTGGTTGCTCCATGCTCTAACAGCAAGCTATACACCTCACCAAATCCGTAACGTTGATTTTGACATCGAACCCATCACAAATGCATCGTGCAGCTACAACGTTCCCCCTTTTCTCTTCGGCTCGGAATGGAAACACTGGCCGACCGCAACGGTAAGCGAAGCGTGGCGGCCATGTTGCCATGCTGTGGCAGCAATCTCCTCTGTACTTGTACAAGAGCATCACACAATTTTGCCGGCCCTGCCAGGAGGGTCCTGCCTGCTGCCAACAGGTGCAGTCACTGCCAAGAGCCCTGGCACACACATGCCGCCCAACAACACCCAGTCTAACTTCCAGAAGGGCATGCAGATTCACAGAGCAGAAATGATTTGATCAACTGTGGTTATCATTCAGCTCGCGCCTATTTAAAGAAGGGTAAACACCAGAGTTTAAAAAGCCAATAATTTCCGTATGCTCAAGGGAATATAATGAACACCTCTGTGTTACGGCTTAAAAATGTAAAACAAGACAATTATAAATGAATGAGAAGCACAAATGCATATAATAGCAAGGAGATGAATAAATGCAAATACTTGAAGCTGTTATATTAAGGATCATTTTTATAGAATCTCCTTGATTTAAATACCACATGTTATGTAATCAAATAAAAAAAATGTAAAAACTTCATCAAAACTTACAGAGCTTCCTATTTTATTATTAAAAAAATTTTAATTACTAATATCTAAATTACCTGTTACCAACATATACATTTTTTATAATAATCTTAAAAGAAAAACAAAACAAAATTATTTTTTTTTAGAAATGACTAATTTAAGATGTAATGCTCTCACAAAAAATCACATTATGTTAGCTTCCTAACTGATGATAATGTTCCCATTTCATTATTACCTATTGTTCCGGAATAGCACACTACAGGTAAGTGTACATCCAAACTTAGAAAGCCAGACAGTTAGACATTAAGTAAAATCCTTCTCATTTTAGCAGCACTGGAGGCATTTTATCAATCCGCACATTTCAACAGCCCCATTCTGAATGCCTGTATGCGTAGGTGTTGTTTAGCCTATGTGCTTGCCACTTCCGCAATGTTAAATGTGCATTAACAAGATTATTTGAGGTAGTGTTATAAATCAGAGCCAAGAGCATCTCGGCAGTTTGATAACACAAACAGCATGGGGTAAAATCATCAGTGCCCACCACATACTGATGAGAAAGAGCGAATCAATGCGGAGGCAAATGGGCAGTACACAAACCTATTAAAACGTGAAGATGGCTGCGTTCAAAACAAAGATTTCCTGGAAATATGAAAACGCGGATCTCATTACGGACTCTAAATATTGCTTGGTGACACATTTGAGAATGCACAAGAATAGTTGCTGATTATTTATAACTGACTGTGTGTTGAATAAAAGGTAACCGGCACAACTCAGAGGACGCCCAAAGGGAACCGGTGTCAAAGTTTGAAACACTTCATGCAAACCAACATCTGTGACAAAAATACAACAGCCTAGTAATTTATTGCGCATTGTGTCGTCTGTAGTGTACAGTATGAAGTTCCCCTGTGGCTTCTCTGCATCTGAATGACAGTCAGATTATGTGTGCGACACTTTCAAATCAGAGCTTATACGTGAGATCGCCCATGTCAGTGCATGACAAATTCTAAAAGTCCGGCCACCGATGAGTGAGACACACAAAACAGATCCTGCTCCTTTTAGACTCCCAAAGGGACTTCTATTAATTATTAAAAAACAATTATTCCCTCTCAGAGCACAAGAGAGGCTCTTTATCGGCTCATGACTTGTTTATTTCTCGCTTTTATCAAATTATAAAACAAATCCGTCATCTAACGATCAAGTAAGATCAGTTTCAAGGCCGGGGAAATTACTTTTGTGTCACTGGAGGAGGGCTGCGTCACATGATCAAATAATTAGCTCTCTAATTTCTGCCTCGTGGATTGCGATGCATCAACAATTAATAGAGTTAAAGCGACAGAGAGAGAAAACACAGTGAAGATGTTTGTCCAAGCTTTGTTGAGGTTTCAAACAGACAGGCCTACGCGGAATCTGCGACTGCAGAACTTTTGGTAGAACCGCAAAGGACATTATTCAAATTCTGTGTATTTGTCCTTCGCATGTTTCCTTTTGACATTTTGGGTAACGTGCGGTTACCAAAACTTTATTTAAATTTACAGTTTTTATCCACAAAATCAATGCAGGAAATGCAAATCTGGGAAATCCATCTGGGCCTGGTGACAAGCGAGAACATCGGGTTGTTTTCGACATCTATAACAGATTCTGAAAGTTGTAGAATGTAATATTATGGGAATGCCTAATGCTTAAGGTCATGAGTTTGACTCCAAGACAATAAATACCGTCTGTAAACCGATATGCAAATGTCTGACAGGTAAATAAATAAAAATGTAAACATGACCTGAAACATCAACGCACCATAAAAACAATATGATTAAATATTCCTCTTCCTCCCCTTTTGAATTTTTGTTTTACTTTGTGTTTGTGCACGCACAACAAATCAAAAGCAACGAACGAAAGCCCTTTGCTTCTTTTCGGTCTCAAACACTGCAAAGGAAAAGATTTGTGTAGTTAATCTGCGTCCCTTCAAATCTCTATAAGTGTGTGGATGTGTGTGTGTTTTCGCAGTAAAAGAGTATCTTCTTTAATTGTTTCTTCCGAGTATGTGGGTGGGTATTAAAACCCTGATCTTTTGCAGTATGTGCATTCCTCTGATACATACGGCTTTCTTTGTGCCGCTTTACCAGAACAAAGGAATCCAGAAAACCTACACAGATCGGATAACGACAAGCATAGAAATACTAGACAATAACAGCAGATCAAAACATATGGAGGGTCTAAATTTAGGTTGGACGAAATGTAAAAAGGTTTAAGGTGGCTTCGAGTGCCTGTTTCAAATTCTATTAGTAATGGTGCTGCCGAGAACCATAATATTGCTGTTGCGATTTTACACGATTGTCATTTAGCCAAGCCGTGACCAAATCGACATGACGCACTTCTGACACTTTGTTTTCTGAAAGGATGCGGCAATGATTCTTAAAACGAGATAAAAGGAGGCGAATAAAGAGAGTTTGTGCTTTAGGAATTAAAGATGCAGATTTCGCACGACTATCAAATTAAGACGTGCTGATATATGCAAATCGCCTTCAAAAAAAAGTTTCAAAATAAGGCTAAATTATTCTTAAGTCTGTAGTTCCGCTTGAGTAATGTCAGCACGTATGTCGTCGTCTGACTGTTTTACATGCTTGACTCACAGCCCAAGTATGCACATACAGTCCTTCATTTTTCTTTCTTTTCTTTTTTTCCCCAAACTGGTTCGAGCTTGTCATCAAAAGTCTCTGAATCATTGTTACCTTTCCTAACTGTTAGATATCATAACAGTTCTTTCCCAACAGGGTGGAATCTTTAAGCAGCCGCATATTAAAAAACGAGACAGACCTCTTATTTGCTGGCGACAGTCTAATAAATGCATACGCTGGCAGCTAAACAGGTATTTACCTCGCTCAAACCACAAGTATAATTCTTCTCCTTGCTGAGCTGTTACTTTACCCTGGTGTTCATTACCGTCGTGGTAAAGACGATTAATGGTTTTATCCCAGATATCACTTTTGGCTTCACTATGAGTCTGAGGAACCCAGACCAACCAAGACGTTCACGATCTTACATCCCGCTGGGGGGCGAGGAATTTCACGTTTCCAAAGTCGTTGCGGTTCTGTTCCATTTAAACGATGGAAACATGAATGGGTGTGTACTTTGATTGCTTTCACTTATAACATGACAAATCATGCAAGACGGAGTGGAAATAATTCATCAAGGACAAGTTGCCTTGATTATGCTCTCAGGTGCATTTTCCCCAGCGCTGAAAATAACTGATGCACCGTGCCGTATAATTGGTCTCAATGGGTCAGGGGGGCAAACGCTGTGCGTTTTCTCTCTCTGTCAATGATGCCGTCTCATTCGCTTGAGCCTCAGAGAGGTTCCCTGACTTAGAAATTTTGGGGATCTAAAAAATCTGGCACTGTGGTAGGAAGAATATTACCTTGAATCTGCTCTTAACCAAACCTGACTTTCTGTAGGTATTTGCAGGATATGCAACATGTTCGGTTTAGGGCTCTAACTATCATTAATCTTGATCGTCACACAATTTTTTCAGAAGCACTGCACGGCTCGTGTGAGAGAAAACAATGCCACCGCTCAAAGATTTGGGACACAGATACTGTATTTCCACAACTGATGAATCAGACTGCTCAGTTGTTGTATTGGTGAGAGCGTTTCGACAAAAAACAGCCGTGGAAATGAGGTTAAATCCTGCCAATAAAATTTTTTAACAACTTTCAGTTTAAGATCAAGGGCCCACACGGTTTCACATTAGCAGACTGTACGTTTCAAAGTGACAACATTGGTAAAACTGAAACGGGGGGGGGGAGAAAAACCGTGATAATAGAAGCGGCTTTGATGTCTTACAACACTTACAAGAAGCAAACCTGACTCTGGCAGGAAAACTCACAAGATCTATTCTGAGAAACACTGACCAGATCAACCACACTAATTTTACCCTAGATAACTAGATGGGTTGAAAGTAATCTTGAGAACAATAACCTCAATATGTACCGCATTGACCTGTTAATGAAAGATCATATCACTTTGCAGAACAATGCAAAACAAAAGTGTGTCAGTTACATGACCAATATTTAAGGCACGGATCTTTATTAATTTTTAAGAAGTTATTCCTGATTTTATTGTATTGCATTCACATCTTTATGCATTGTTTGTACACGTTCACACTATCAGCTGCCATGCACTAGTCACATTTTGACATATTACTTGTGGGCCGCATTTTAACCACGAGTAATAGTGAGGGATGAGAACTGTTGAGATCTTCCTGAAATCATGCATATGCTTTATAACTCTTCTTAGCTTGTTCATTCTTTCTCCACATACATAAACTGAAGCACAATCACATTCGACAATAACGGTAACATACGTATTTATCAATGCAACACCTAATGCAGCACAATCTACTGTAATTTATTCCATCACACCCCATATGCCAAATAATTTCATTAGCTACACATTTAAACACACACATGCAAATGGATCTATTCTATTCGTTTAAAATGTCTGAATCATGTAAAAATAATCCAAATGCATCAATGAACTAAGTAATTATTTTAAGTCCTAAAGAAACAATGATCTCTCTGAATCTTTAATGTTATTTCTTACACACAAACTCTACACAAATTCTCAATGCATTACGAATAGAGACCTCGCAATGAATTTGACACGCTGAAAAACATGCAAATGTCTTTCATGTCTGGCATTTAATAAGTTGGCCTTTATAATAACTTCACAATATATTGCACTATTGACTAATTTAGATTTCTATCCCGACTCCGTATTATTGATATTATTGCTTATTAAACTCTCTTTTTTCCTTTGCACACAAATGCATTTTTAAACATGACACAAGTTGTAGTTCTCATGGGTTATACAGGGTCCTGACCACCAGTCTGTGTCATAAAAACTCATCTGCTGTTATGATGTGGACATGCACAGTTATACACAACACCTGCTCTGAGACACACATGCAGTTGAATGTTTAGCACGCATTAACACAGTATCAAAGTATATTTAAAATCTAAATTTCAATGAACATATTTAGGAAAAAAAACATTTGGATTGTTGCATTGTAAAAACACAGTGGCACCCAAAAGTATGTGTGCAATGATTTTCAATCATGCAATCTATTGATAAGAGAGAGGCTGTGCGTAAAGAACGCAGCAGATGTTCGAATTTGACATCCTCAAAGACATCAGAGAAATGAAGCAAACAGAACCATACCTTCGAGAAGTTAGCAGTCTCCAAGGAACCTCTTGTCTTCCATCCAAAAGTTCGGAATGCACGATTAACTTCTTCCCCACCTTGAGAGGTCCAAAGCCGGAGAGCGTCCGCGGCACCGAGCGCTGATGGAGATGCAACTGAAGTTGGGAGCGCACGGAGTGTACGCAACGTGGGTAGAGATGCGGGATAGAGGCGCTATAGGAGGAGGAGATGGAGGAGGAGGGTTTGAGCTTTGTGAGAGGGGTGTCAGGTAAACGAACCGCCCCTCCCCGGTTCCATAAGATCTTCTGCCAGCTGTGGCGCAGCGCGTCTTCGTGCCCCACTTTGATTTTTTTGGAGAGGCTCTCCAGGGACCCATCCACTCTCTCACTCAACCATTCTCGTATTTACACAGCACGTGTTAAAAATGTCAGAAATAAGGAATGCACGAAATTATTCCCAGCTCTGCCATCCACTGCCACGGGTGCGTTTACACTTTAAGTCGTTTTATTTCATCTAAGATATAGAATGTGTTTTCACACACATTTACAGCTCTGACACCAATGCTCATCGACACACAGGAGTCTGAATGCACATTTACCTGCTCATTTACAAATCAATGCACGTTTATAAAGTTGAAATTACAATTGAAGGAATTTTAGAGAATTTGACATTTTGTGAAGATGAAATATGTCCTTAAAAGTTTGCCATGATGCGCGCCTTCATGCATTCAATAAATTCTGATTTATATTTAATTTCTATCATAAATACACACCAATGATTTTATACCCGGCTTGTAGATTTTCATATGGCTCTTAATAAATAAATTCTCCCCTTTTTTGCTGTTGTCGGGCGTTTATTTGCGACATTTCATTCAATATCCTAAAATATGAAATGTAGGGATAAACTAAATGGCAATTTCAAAATTGTGATAAATGATACCACACATCGAATGTGCTTGAAACTCTTTATGTGTTAAGTTTGGCTGTCTTTGAGTCCGTTGTGACTCCAGGAGCAATGAAAGGCATTGGTTTAATTCTTCAACACGTGTTAAACTATCACAGAAATATAAATGTTATTTATCTCTCAGTTTGCATTAAAGAACAGAGAGGAAACTGAAGCCTGAACGAACACGGGCATGTTTTTACGCACAGGTAGTTCTTACAGAAGATGAGGTTGAATTCTTTCAAATATGACTCATTTAACATACAGTATAGTGACTCACATTATTTTACTTCACATGAATAATTTCTGAGGTTAATTTGGACATTAATCCCATAATAAAGACGCAACGTGTTCAGGATTCGAACTTAAATTGAAAATATTGTATTTTATTATTTTCGTATTGTAAACTTATTTAGAAATCAAACGCATCTCATTTTACATTTATAAATAAGAAGCCATTGTTTTAAATTTAATTATAAATATTATCACTCAGTCAAGTCGATTTTATAAACAAAGATTCGATGCCTAAGTGTTTGTTCATTCTTTTAAATGTAAATGTGGTGTTAGGAATAGAATTCATGAGATAGAGTTTATGAATGACCTTCAGTAATGTGACCTGTGATAGAGAATCTCCATCACCTGTTGCAGCAGCGCGAGGTCAAGAATGCGTCTTCTGCAGTCTGTGCTGTCATTTACACAGAACGGAAATGGTGCTGTTTACTTTTACATCATGGAAAAAAAACTTTCTGTACATTTCCAAATGTACTTACACCTCGACTAGGCCAAAGTTTAAATGCATGGAGGAACTCTTTCAATAATGTTTCAGTGCAGCTTTAGGATAAAAGTGAGGAATATAAAAACGAATCTGAAATCGATTTGTGTATAATTTCGTGCCAGATATTAATGTAATGTGCATCGATAACCTCTGCCGTTTCTTGTCATCATTACATTATGAGAGTTTCTCAGAAAAGTCGCCCATATAGTGGCTTCGGGACTCCACAAAAGCCAAGCTGGTTTCATTTATCAGTTGCATTCATAATTTTCAATGTTTCTGTATGAATCATATTTACACAACAGTTTCAGGAGAGTCGTGTCGTGTGGGGGAGATCTGACATCAACGACTGATACCAGAAGAGATGATCTAACTGTGGGACAGACAGAGAGGATTTCAATCACACAGGACTGGAGATAAAGGACTGGGATCAGGGGCT
>CM065656.1:24346010-24348510 GCA_033220385.1 Triplophysa yarkandensis
CTCCTGGTGACATTTCTTCTACGCTTTCTGCTTTCACTGCACACTTCAGCAATCACCAAAAGACGGCCGACAGAACTCTGGATTCAGCCTGGACAGAGAGGATGCCACCTTCAGACCGCAGTTCCTCCAGCCATTCGACAGGAAATATCATCTGAGATGATCATGTTAACACACAACACCTCAAACATACAGGTGTCCAATATCTCAGTTCCACACTTTCATGTGATGCTTTCCCTTATATTGTGGCTTGTGGAATAAAAAACAGTCGTGGTAAGGTTTGTATTTGTCAATCAATTGAATATCATTGTATATCTGGCCATTAGTTAGTGATGCCCGCACATCAACACAAAAAGATAAATGATGTTTGGAGAGGAACGAGAAGGGTGATGTTTGTTTAATATCTTTAATGTTCAACAAGAAGAGTACAACTATTTGTTCATATTTAAGTGTAAGGGATAAAACCTTATTCTAGAACAAGTGGCCTGCTTTAGGAAAACAGTTTGGTGACCTCTCACATGGTACAATTCTGATTGTGTTATGTTGGATAATTCAGTGTTCTATATTTTTTATACCTGAAATCCCATCAAGCATTACAAACCTCATCTTTTCAGGATTTTGTTTACATTTTTTCCTGATTCTTTAAATATAAGTAAATGTATATATAGGCCCCTCAAGATCTCTGCGCTCCGCAAATGAGCTGAGACTTGTGGTGCCAGCTCAAAAGGGTAAGAAATCTCTCTCTCTCTCTCTCTCTCTCTCTCTCTCTCTCTCTCTCTCTCTCTCTCTCTCTCTCTCTCTCTCTCTCATCTCTCTCTCGAACGTTCTCTGCTTCAGTTCCTCGATGATGGGAACGATCTGCCTCTGGCCTCACGCTTGTCAGACTCGGTCTCTATCTTTAAAAAACTCCTAAAAACTCATCTTTTCCGGCTACACCTAACTCACTAACTCACTAACTCACTTCTTTTCTAACTACTCACTCTATCAAAAAAAAAATAAAAAAAAAAATAATCTTTTGTAACTTCTCTCTCTGTGTAACTCGGTAGCATTGTTTGTAGCACTTGTTCATCTATTGTTGTATCGGGCTATTTACCGCTTCATTGTCTCCTCGACTATTGTAAGTCGCTTTGGATAAAAGCGTCTGCTAAATGACTAAATGTAAATGTAAATGTAAATGTATAAATAAGACATTTAAACTATAATAATAAACTATAATAATATCCAACATCAGTGATGTTGGATATTATTATTCCGGAATGGGGAAAAAAGTTGTGTCATTCCTGCTTTATTGTGACAAAACAAACGCAAACACACACAAATATTATCATGTAAGATACACAAAACAAGTGACATATTACAAAAAATAAATTGTGATTGACAGCTGGAAATCAGACGGAGAAATTAAATGAAACACAGCACTCTAAAAATGGGCTTATATTTTCAGATTAATTTAAAGAAACAGGAGTGTTTGTTTGTATGCAAGCATGAGTTAAAACACCACAGCATTTTTAGAATTTACTCAAATAAAAAAATCAATAAATCCTTTGATGTTTAGCACACAGAACACACGGTGCTTTTCTCTGAGCAGCGGGAATCACAGGAAACTCCACAATAATATCACATCCATCAAACTCAGCTGAGTCCAGCTCGATGTGTGGATCCTGTACACTTCTGTCCTGAAGCGGATCTTTAACTCTGGAGACTGTGAGAGACACAATACTATACACTTTAAATCTCATTTTTAATGTCTCTCAACAATGTCTCACCTTACTAACACTGACGGACGTCTCGTCCACCTGACACTCTTCTATAGACTCCTCCAGAGAATTTCCATAGGTTTCCATCCTCATGCGGCGAGAACGGATGGATTTCACATCATCTTCATTCCCAACTGCCATGGATGGGGAAAACCTGACAAGGACATGAATTATTGAAAAACCCTAATGCTGTTTTTCTACTTTCTTTTTGTCATTGTATTCCGATAGTTGTATTATGAATCTGTAAAAAATAGATTATAAAATATTTAATAAATGTTTTTTTTTAATGCTTGCATTATTAACGGACAAATCTTTCAATATCAGTTAACATATTTTTTTTGTTTGTTATTTCAGTGCAGTTCTTTTTTATTATAGAATGCAGTCACAAATATATATATATATTGAGAAACAATGAACTTCCCCAATAAAGATCCTATGTTTGTGTTTTGATCATTTTGAGATGAACATATGTGTTTACCAGCACTTCTTCATCTTTGGGTGGCTCAGGGGCAGAAATGGAAGATTTACTGAAGGTCTGAGCTTCAAACTGTGGACAGGCAGCCTGAGCGTTCCCGTCTTTATCTCTCTTTCCTTCCAACCAGTACGTCTCAATCTCTACATTCCCCTGTTACAGATCATACACACCTTTAATAAGACAGGTTAATGTCACACACACACACGCACACGCACACGCACACGCACACGCACACGCACACACACACACACACACCACACACACACACACA
>CM065656.1:24351010-24353510 GCA_033220385.1 Triplophysa yarkandensis
CTCTCTCTCTCTCTGGTCTCTGTCTGATCTCTCTCTCTCTCTAGTCTCTCTCTGGTCTCTCTCTCTCTCTGGTCCTCTCTGGTCTCTCTCTGGTCTCGCTCTCTCTCTCTCTCTCTCTCTCTCTCTCTCTCTCTCCTCTCTCTCTCTCTCTCTCTCTCTCTCTCTCTCTCTCTCTCTCTCTCTCTCTCTCTCTCTCTCACCTGTATAAGGGCTCTCTTGAGTTCCTCAGACTGTTGAGTTCCTGCCAGCACTAGATCTCTGCTGGAGTCATGCATGCTCAAGTCATTGATGTACAGACCCGTTTTAAACATGGCACTCAAGCTCTCCATGCTGAAATCAAGAAACACAAATCACATTTTCTGTTAATTCTGTGTATTAATAGCCATCACCCTAGAGCAACACAATATGAAAAAAGTCACTTGTAAAAATATCGTGATCTGACTCTTTCTTCAGCGGAACACAAAAGAAAAAGAGAAACTGATACATGACATGACATAAGTGTGTATAAAGCAGATATAGATATGTGATTGGGCTTTTGTGCGTGTGTTTGTGAGTTTTACACTGGCGTCCCGAGGAAGATGATGGATTCCCACTCTGGCATGTATCTCATCTGACCCTTGAGTTTGAGACAGCGGCTTCCATCACCCCAGCTCTCCATGGCATTGGCACTGTTTCCATCTGACAGACACACACCATCATTCTCATCTGTGTTAATGTGTTTTCTCGACTATTGTAAGCCGCTTTGGATAAAAGCGTCTGCTAAATGACTAAATGTAAATGTAAATGTAAATGTTTTCTATCTGTTTTATCCTAAAACATCACAGAACAGATCTGACCTTTATAATCATCTCCTATGATTGACTGAAAGGCCATCAGCTCCACGTCCACATCAGCCGAGCGGTTGGCATTCTCATAATCTGAGTCTAGAAGAGATCGAAGGGTTTATATCAAATATCCCTGATGAGAATAAAGGATGCAGAACTTTCCTTACTCTGTACTCTGTTATGAAGGTTCCTCTCTCTCTTCACAGGCTCCATTGACATGATCTCAAACAGATTGTTGGGATGGGAGATAATCTGCAACGGAACGATCCATTCATTGATTTAGCCTATAATATGAGGAGTGTAAATAATTTGGGAATGTGGTTTGTCAGGTCTCACCATGTTCCATGTGAACTCCACAAGTGGACGAGCCAGTAAAAAAGCATCATTGATCTTCTTCCCATCCAGGTCTGGAAACACGGTAGCCAATCCAGAGCCCACGTTGTGCACAACCATGTCCTATGGGATAAAACATACATGACAACATAAGCGTGACTGACAAGAAACAAGATGAGGGAGGTGAAGAGAAAATGACATGAGACCAAAATAAAACAGGTGAAGAGAGGAGAATAAGAGAAGGAGATGAGAAACCAAATGAGACAGGAGCTTACAGTAGAAGACGTAATAAGACAGAAGACATGTTATAAGAGAAGGGGAGAATAAAGCACATAAAATAGATAAGTAAATAAAAATGAGAGGACTTGAGGAGACATGATCACCTGTCTGAAAACAATGTTGAAAGGAAAAACTTCAAAGAAGAAATCACTGGTGATGGGAAGAATCTCCTGCTCCTCATTATCTTCTTTCTGGATGTACCGATATGCAGAGTTATCAAAGTTTAATCTGTAATAAACACATAAGAGTGATTATGTGTCGCGTGTGTGTGTGTGTGTGTGTGTGTGTGTGTGTGTGTGTGTGTGTGTGTGTGTGTGTGTGTGTGTGTGTGTGTGTGTGTGTGTGTGTGTGTGTGTGTGTGTGTGTGTGTGTGTGTGTGTGTGTCACCTCATGGTCACATGTGAATAATCTCCCACCAGCATCTCAGACAGAACCTCCACATGAATGTCTGTGTCATAAAACTGTTTTCCCATTTGTCTGAGCTGACCCATGGCGTAGTGCAGGTAACCTTTTCTTTTGCTCCTGATACAAACACACAACTTAGATACGGACATGTAGAAGCATATGATCACCACACACACACACACACACACACACACACACACACACACACACACACACACACACACACACACACACACACACACACACACACACACACACACACACCTGTAATGCAGCGTGACACCTGAGGCCGACTCTTCCTGACAGAAGAAAGTTGGAGGCTGGACTTTGGGGTAACTGAAGCGCAGGTATTCATGTAAGTTATCCAGACCATTAACCATATCACGCACATGACGGCCCAACACCTGACACACAAAACACAACATGATGGATTTATAATCATATGTTACACATTAACTGATCAGAAGTGGCCTGCTTAAATACTTCATGCATATAATCATTTTTATTAATTGTCATATTGCCATGTAAGAGCATCATGCAGTACCTTTAAGATTCTGTCATATCCATATTTTCCAACAAATCCCAGGAAATAAACTCCCCATGAGTTCATGAGATCATTATAGGGTGTTCCTGTTACACCGCTCGCTGCTTTAGCAATA
>CM065656.1:24358510-24363510 GCA_033220385.1 Triplophysa yarkandensis
GTACTAATACTCTGTCTTAAACAGAGGGTATCAGTCCATCCCTAGTTTAGACTGAAGTGTATTTAGGAAATACTGATCTATAACAAATATTTAGAGGAAAACGTACAGTTACCATTACAGGACAAACCCTGACACCGGGATCTATACCTCAATAATATGCAATGGTCATAATAAAACATATCTGATCATAGAATAATGCAATTAACCAATCAGAATCAAGTATTCCAAAGAGACTGGAAAACTAATGTTTCATAAACATTAAATCTCACATATGTACATCATGTTATCTAACATTTATTGATTATTTATCCCAAAATGGATTTCAATGATATGGATATGAACTGTCCCTACAAAAAGTGTTTTATGTGAATTCACGCAATTGATATAATATATAAACAGTATGTTTATTAAAATGACTTAAATTCTATTCTAACTCCATTGATTGAAAACAAATGGGATGAAAAATATGTTTCTTAATGGTTCTATAGAAAGCATCTAACATCTAAAGAAAATTGTCTGGTTCACAAAATGTTGTTGTAGTGAAAAAGATTATAAATATCAGATGTAAAAAGGTAAGAGAAGGATGATTCTTTATGGAACCAAAAATGGTTATTTTATGACATTGCTGTTTGACATATATAATATCAGCACTGAAAATGGTTCATTCATCTCATAATTGGTTTTGTTCCATTCAATTAACATTAAATATTGAATACTTTGTTTCAAGATATAAAATGTAGATGTGTTCCTAAATGAAAAATAATGAGAAAAATATTTTCAGTGTCATTTTATTTGGCACCACAAAACAACAGAATACAAGAATTGAATGAATAATTTCACGTGCAGAATGTTTGTGTATCTTAGTCTTTATACCTCATGTCTCTGCTCTGTTCTAATGATTAAGTTTTTACATCCATTGAGCTTTATTAACTCTAATGTTCTTTAATAAACATCCATCTCCTGTTTCCATCTCCTCATCTGGCTGCAACCCCTGCGGGACGTCTGAATTTCCATTAGAGCAAACTCTCCAATCATGCACGACATCAGCGATCCATCTATAATCATCACTGTGACTCACGACTGAACATCCTGTCCTTTCAGGTTATACCGGACCCTTGAGGGAGATCCCACGGGAGAAGTTTAATTCCACTGTCATCCCAAAATCATACTGCTCACCCTGGAGAGAAGCTCTGGGAGAGAGTGAGGACCTTCTGTCCTTTCATGATGCTCAGTTTTTTCAAACTCCACAGAAACTGGCACCTGCCAACTACAGGTGCTTTAACAGGTGAGCGTCACAAAGTGTGTTTGGGGTTTCCCTGTAAGCACTGCTTTATTGGGAAGGGATTAGATCCATTCTTCACAGTAAATGATATGGGGCATGGCCTTGAGGGGCAGGGAAGGGTTCTGGCACATTAGCCTCACGAATGATGATTAATGCCATAAATAAACCCAACGAGACCAATGCACACTATCAGATGATGAGGTCCACTTAGAAGTGCACTTGGAGAAGCGCAATGTTTCCACTGCGTCTTCCCATTAGAAACACGAGCCTGTGAGGTCTTCAGAGGAACGGATGACAGAGGAACTATTTAAATGCATCTGAGGAGCCGAGAATCCATGGCGTTCACAAGCTTAAGACACATGGCACAAACAGGAGATCAAGTTCCTCACACACACTTAAGTTGCATCAGCTGGCACTGAATCAAACCCACTGGTTGAAATGTTGGCAGGGGGCATGTTTCACATCTACATTTATACCTCAGGTCAGAAGGTTATTTAGATTTTTTATGTTGTTGCAGAGCTGCAGTGCCGTTCGGAGGTCCTGTATGCAGTCAAAGGGTGATTCCTGTTATTGGATTTGAACAGCCTGAGATTCACAATCATCCTGCCGTGACCACCGCTGCCTTGTCCAAACGGCATGATTTCAATAGGGCTCCACGGGGATGGGGCGTCAGATACTCACCCGAATCCAATGACCTGTGAGAAGAAAACACTGTGGTGTGTTACCACCTGCGCTTTGCTATTTAGGACTGAACCGATATGTACCCTATAGATGATAGGTCGGAGGGAACCACGCTTGAGGGGAACAGCTAAAAGTTATGATTTTATGATATATAGAACACAAAGATCGAAGAGAAAGACTGATGGTTTTAGCTCAGTGCCTTAAAATAGAAGCAACTCTCCTAAAAAAAAGACAAGAGTTATGCCAGCGTAAGACATGTTTCAATCATAGAGTGTCAAACATGTCATATGGTTTATTTCTGCATACACCTCATTAAATGTTTTTGTTGCATGAAAACATTGTGTATGTGTAGCTCATTTCAGAGGAGCAAATTCTACTGATATTAAACTTTTAAATAATCAATTGTAGAATTGGTATCGAGTAAAAACAGAAGAGCAGGTATTCTGATGTGCTTTATCTTCATGAAAAATCCAGCCGCAATGCTTGGGTCTGAGTTGTGTTCGACCCCAAGACATCTTAAACTACTGGTATTTCACAAGCGTGTAAACTTACAGCAGACAGCAAACGTTTATGACAGCTGCTTTAATGTTCACAAATCAAGACAGAAACGCTATTCTCATTTAGAAAATAATTTCAGTGTTATTAAGCTAAATAAAAACATGGATTTAAGTCTTGAAAATATTAACCGAAAGAAATTGTTCCAGTCATGAGATGCCAGTCACACCTGACATGACAAGGGTTCGTCTTCAGATTTAGTTTATTTATCAGTGAGTTCTACTCTGGGATATACTTGCACTTCGTTTAAAAGATGTAAATCAGTCTGAGCTGTGTCTTTTATCTCACAGATTTAGTAAAACAGAAATACCAGAAGCCATGCCAATTGTGTGTCCATTGTGCATCTGAAGTCAGATGGAGAATAAGAGTAGATTTATTGTTGTTAGGAAGTGATGTGGGAGGTCATCTGGAATGTTCATCAATGGGACGCATTGACGTGCCATAGAACACCATTCACTCAATAAGTATCAAACAAAGTAACATCAACCCTGGCACCAGACTCCACCCTCTGATGACATCATAGACCAATCATCTACGTCTGAGTGTGAGGAGTCAATTAATCAGTGTGGCGAATAGAAGCGTGGGCACCCATGCGATGAGGATCCTGTGATGGGTAGTGAATGTGACCGGGTGGTCTCAAGCCCATAGGGGGAGGGGGAGGAGGGCCCATGGGGTGGAACATGGGGGGACCAAAACCTGCAAACCACAAACAGGTTAAAACGGTCGAGAACCGTTTGAAAGCTTGAACATTTTTTGAGGCTTCTACCTGGTGGTGGTGGGTTTTGAAGTCCAGGAGGAGGTGGAAGACTGAGGTTCATGACTGATGGAGAACTGCCGGGGTCCAGATTGAAGTAATTGGCTGAGGCTTCATCCTCCAGACCTGTGGGTGGCGGTAGAGCTAAAACAAACACATGAGAGCTCTACTGTAAGGACTTCTCATAACTTTCTCATCATCATTTCAGATTTGACATTTACAACCTCTGTGTTAGATACACAAACACACCTGATGGCAGACCCGGTACTGGCTCCAGTCTGGTGCCCATCTCACTGTACCCTTCTTTGACATCTGTGCCTTTAGCGGCCTGAGAGCGACCCCACTTCACTACCAGCCTACGGCCGTTGATGATGAGCTTGTTGAAGGATTTCTCAGCGGCAACCTCTGCACCCTGTCTCGTGGCGAACTGAATGAACGCACACTGCTGTCTCTGAACCAGCGTGATGGTGCGAATCTCACCAAACTGATAGAAGTGATTCCTGCAGATTATAGATGCACCAGACAAGAACATATTAGTATATTTATTTATCTTTAATTAAAAAAACATTGTAAGTAAATTATAAGTAAATGGCACGTGATTATAACTTTGTCATAATCGAGCAATATAAACTAGATTTGACATCTTGAGTATCACCTGAGGTCGGAATCGGTGATGTCATCTCCCAGTCCTCCTATGTATAATGTAGTGATGGCACTGTCCTCGGGCACATCCAGATGAGGCATGGTAGACGCTCTGTTCAAGAGTTTATTGGCCACAGGGTCATTGATGCCGTAATAACGGTCTTTAATGTTCTGATCAGCCAGAGGATCCTCTGGATCCGTGGGCTTCTCGTGCCTGATGGGAACGATGCATTTTTAGTTGACATCAGCGAAACACCAGCACCACCGTGTGGACTGAATTGGGTCTGACCTGTATGGACACTCTTCTCCTCTCTTACACTCTCCTTTCACCCAGAACGAACAGATGTGAGGTCTGTTTCGGGTGTAGTACGGTGCTGTACGGGCCAGCTTCAACAGCATGTCACTGGGGCTCTGAGCTTTACCCAGCATCCCCACAGGCCTTGTGCCGTCCGAATTCTGGATCTGAACACAACATCAGGAATTCACGTCAACATTAATTCACCTGTTATGCATACAAGAGCAGATGAATGAAAAATCAAATCCATTTATTAAAGTAAACACCTCTCTCTCCATATTCTGGGTGTAATATTCCTTGTTCACATCAGATCTTGGCACCTCGTCTTTAATGGACAGACCCGTGTCTCGGACCTGAATTGGGAGACCTGAAAGTGAAATGATCAAATCTGAGTGGGTATTTTGTCTTTAAAGGTGGAAAGACAGGACCAGGCAAACATAAACATGATTTCTGAGACAATGATGTAAACAGTATTCTGTTGAAAAACAAACACTTTTATTAAACTGAAATGGAAATCATACCATACTCCAGATCCAACAGACAGGTCTGGCATACGTTCTTCATTTTACTGCAGGTCTGACAGACTTCAGTCTTCTTAAAGCGCATCCGCACACCAGGACACCAGCGGAAAACAGTGAAGGGACGCGCACAGATCTGAAAGACACAAACATGTGTTTTTACTTTAAACCTGCGTTCTTTATTGTTGAGAAATGATTCAGACGTAATCTTACCTTACATTCTTTACCATACTTTTCCTTTGTCTGCAATAAGAAAGAGAAAATCATGTTTTA
>CM065656.1:24368510-24391010 GCA_033220385.1 Triplophysa yarkandensis
TTAATATGTTATTTTAAATATTATTTTAAATTGTTTGTTCTAATTCTCTATTTTTTTGCAGCATAATAAGAATAACGCTTAAAACTTTAATTCATTAAAGATGAATTTAATTTACTGTCAATCACTGGAACATTTCACATGAAAAAAAAAACTTAAATCTTATATTATTTTAATGTATGCACCATTTAAAATTAAAATATTTCATCATATTTAATGATAGTGACTCATGTTTTAGGCCACACATTGATGACAATAGATTTGGCTTCAGCTCACATTACAGAAGAAGATAAAAGTTGAATAAAACCAAACATTACAGTGAATGAATAAAGCAGCGAGCATCAATGAAACATAAGGACTCTTTGAAAATCACAACAGGACATTTAAAATACACCACAAAATCATCTGACAGTAAAGCGTTCACATAAATAAACAAATATGTGACATTAACAACGTATAGTTTGATATTGTTAAGCTCTCTTCTTAATTTAAAGATGTTTCTCTATATAAATACTTCATGAACAAATGATTACATACATACACAATGTATTCACATAGTACCACAAGGCTGTGTTTAAACTCGATGGCTGTTTTCCAACAAAGAAATTCCTTATCTTTTGATAATCGTGCGTCCAGGAAGGGCAAAAAGTGAATAAAACCAAACTAGAAGACCAAACTGAAACCGTCCCACCGTCCACATGTATATTCTGATGTACAGCTGTAATTGATGGATGAAATGATGTTTGTTTGCTGTGATTTTCTCTCTCTCAAAGGCAGATATCTATTAAGGCACATTTTCCTGAGTCGATCATTTCAATAACACACAAGATCATTGCATCGTACCACTGCTTGTGTTTATATCAAACACACACAAATAAGGCCACAAACTTTAAAAAATATTTAAGATGTTTTCGGGTCTAGGCTTTTTTAAATGGTCAAAAGGCAAATGGTGACTATTTAAGAATATTTAAATCCCTAAGCACGTTTCATGGGACCCGATGTGAACCAAGCATGAACCCTTTCATGAGACAGGCCTGATCTAGTATACGTCATCATATTCAAATTCAAGTACACAAATGCATACTATTGAAGTCAGTGTAGAATTAACTCTAAAGTCTGTGAGTCTGTATCAGTTCTGTTAGATAAAGTTCAGTCACCACTGTTAACCGAAAACGAACGGTTTACATTTTAATGGTGGAATAAAGCTCGTCGATCTGTTTCCTGAAGCAGTTTCTGAGCTCAGCACGTTTGGCTTTGAGGGTCGGTGTCAGAAGACCGTTTTGAATGGAGAACATCTCAGTGTGAAGAGCGATGTCCTTCACCTGGAACATAAACATTTTAGAAAAGGGTTTTTTAAATGGGATTTGTCTAAACTTGTCCTGATACATGAACGTTGTGAATTTAATACAGGTTTAATTCTATAAATTTATAACCACAAAAACAGGTCAATCTTTCCTCTAGTAGTTTAGCTTTCTAAATGTTGGATTGACATCAATTTCAGTTTCATGAAATGAAGAGCTCTTTTCCAAAACAAGATAAATATACTATACATTTTGTTAAAATTCAAATTATCCTATTAAAATTGTCTGATGGCTCAGTCTGAACCTGTTAAACAATGATTGGTATATAAGACAACAATGTCCTCCAAAAAATCCAAATAAAAATATGAAATGCATGACATCGGGAACTCGTACCATAAATTAATATAAATAAAATTAATGCCAAATGCCTAAATGTAAATGTAAATGTAATGCAAATGTCCAGTCTGTCATTTTTACTCCCAGGTGTAGATGTCATCGGCTTATCCAGACCATCACAAGTATTAATAGAGTTTAAAGCACTCATTATTAATCACCGAACACAAACAAACACTTTAAAGGATTTCTACGTCGGATTGAACAAATTGTGATTGGTTGAGAGTAAATACTGCATTTATGCTAAAAACAGGTTTGGGATATATAGGGTTTACAATATATTCTACAATATTTTTATCAATAAAATATAGGGTTTGGCATGAAACATCGATGGAGTAGAGAATAGGTTCACTACAAAACAAAATGGCATGACAAACTCATATTTGATTCAAATTTGGCATTTTTTGCTTTTGGAAAAGAGCTCTTTCAATATTCCCAACGAAGCATTTAGTTTTACAGATTAATATTAAGGTGACACTGACCTGTTCAAAAGACTTGAGGCCACTTTCTTTCCCCAGTTTCAAAATGTCTTCCAGAATGGCTTTCTTCACATCCTGAGGGCACAAACCAAACATTCAACATTTATGATTTACACATCAATAAAATTGAATTCTTTAACTTTACTTTCAACTGAAGTGTACACTTTAAACATCTGGAACATTGTGAACAAGTATATGAAAGCCTTGGTTGAAAGAGTGGTTTTCTTTTCTATTGTTACCTTATTTCTGCAGAGTTCTTCATATGATCCCTGTAAGCCTCTCTTCTTGGCCCAGCCGGGCAGATAGTCTGGATCAGGAACCAAGATGGCAACCAAACAAGCCTGGAGGACAGAAACAGATGTATGAGGAAAATGAGTATTCATCTTTTAAGAGTAATGAAAATAAATCTCCCTCTCACCTGTAAGCTGTCTCCATGAACGAAAGCTTGAGCTACGGCTTCGCTTCTGATGTAAACATTCTCAATCTTTTCAGGGGCGATGTATTCTCCCTGAGCAAGCTTAAAAATGTGCTTCTTACGGTCAACAATCCTCAAAGAGCCGTTCTGTAAAGATGATGTCACAGGTATGAGCTATCGGCTTAGCAAGAACAGTATACAGATCATAAATATCCAGTGAGAAGATTATGGAGTTTGGGTGAGGAGATATTAAGTAAAGATTTGTAATGTCTCTTTGACACTATTATAATCTCAGTTTTAAAAAAAATATGTTATGTATTTTGAGAAATATGCATATCGCAGTGTTTGTGATGGGAATCTTACAGGCAGCCACCTGCCGATGTCTCCTGTGTGGACCCAGCCGTCATCATCAAGAGTTTCTTTAGTCTTCTCGGGATCTTTCAAATATCCCAGAAAAACATTCGGACCCCGCACACACACCTGCCACAAACAAGCAAAGATCCATAAAAGTGTTTGCAAGATCACACACACTCACATGCTACACACACACACACACACACACACACACACACACATGCTACACACACACACACACACACACACACACACACACACACACACACACACACACGCTACACACACACACGCTACACACACACACGCGCTACACACACACACACACACACACACACACACACACACACACACACACACACACACACACACACACACACACGCTACACACACACACACGCTACACACACACACACGCTACACACACACACGCTACACACACACACACACACACACACACACACACACACACACACACACACACACTCACATGCTACACACACACACACACACACACACACACACACACACACACACACACACACACACTAAGATTAAAACACACCTCTCCTTCGCCATTACTGGCGTAATAATTCATCTCAGCCACATCCACCAGTTTGATATCATTACATGGTAGAGGAGCACCGACATGACCTGCAATGACACAACATTATGATGACATTACATGATAATATCAGAGAGTACACAAACATAGACACAATCTTAATATTCAACCAAAGACAGTCTAGAGAATGATGATTTGTGTATGTTACCTGCTGTCCAGTCTCCAGGTACTGTGGTTGTGCTTCCAGCGGTGCATTCTGTCTGACCATAACCTTCATAAAACTACAAGAACACAAACTCTTAAATTCACTTCAGTGATGAAAAGCACAGCGCATGTTTCTCATTTGTAAGACATGAAAATAATTGTACCTGGCAGCCGAGCGCAGCTCTCAGGAAGGTGAGAACAGGAGCTGAAATGGGTGCAGCTCCAGTCACCATCATTCTAACTTGACCACCAACACTGGCCTGCAGAGGACAGCAGAGACCTTCATCAAATCTGCTCTTCTTGCTTCTTCAAGCAATTCATATACATTCATATTACACATTTTAGAAGCTATAAACATATAACCAATGTGTGACCTGGACTTTCTTGAAGATGATCTTGTCCCACAGAGTGTCTCGCCTCATGATCCCGCTCTTCATCTCGGACTCTTTCCTTCTAAACGCAAACTCCAGAATGCTTCTCTTCAGAGGACTGTTGGCCTGCCCATAGATCTACAAGAGGTTTTCACTACATTAATACTAAACTACAGACGGAAAGACATGAAACACGTCAAAACCTTGTTTTGTGCCTATGAAGCTTATTCCAGTGACAGACGTGTGCTGTTAACATTGCACAGGTATGAATATATGAGTATACAAACCTTATCAAACATGCGATTCAGCAAACGAGGAACCACAGGGAAAATAGTGGGCTTCAGAGTCATGAGATCGTCCATTAAAGCGCGTATGTCGCCCTGAAAGTATCCGATACGAGCACCGTGCATCAACACAACACCCTGAAAACAAAAACCCTTTTATATAATCAACGCTTTATTAACCAGTGAGACATCTGTTCCAGAAATTATCTTCACTGACACCAAAACATGTGTGCAGCCTCATGGGAAATCCATTACCATATTATTTATTAAAAAAAATACCTGCTAAAAAAATTACAAAATATAAGTCTAGACAAACACATACCTGTACAACTCTTTCAAACATGTGTGCCAGAGGAAGATAAGAGATGTGGACGTCCTGCGGCCCGAGGGGACAACTACTCTGAAACACCAATATTTACACAAGAAATGTGTTTAAAGTTGTTTGACATGTCGACAGCTCAAATGCATTATGCGTTACATCATAAACGTTAGACAATTGAGACTGTGGTTTACCTGTGTTACTTTAATAAAAGCAGAAGTGTTGGACACAATGTTTCTGTGGGTGAGCATTGCTCCTTTAGGATTTCCTATTAGACAGAGAGAGCAAAGATCAGAACCGGCATGTAGTTCAATCTGTCAGACGTTGGCATGAATATAAAATATAAAATCTTAAAATGTTCTCTGTCTCACACACAGTATACTGTACCTGTAGTTCCACTTGTAAAACAGATGATAGCCAAATCATCAGGTTTGGGAGGCTGTGCGTGAATTATATCATAAAACAAGTGGTTAGAGAAAAATAATTTGTGATATAAATACATAACTTAAAAACATGAGTGATTAAATCTGTCCAGACACGTTGGTCACATTTATCATATAAAACAGCTTGTGGAAGTGAAACTAAAACTCCAGTACTGACCGCAGGCCGCTGGAGATGAGCTCTGCCAATATTCTGTAGAGAAAAGAGAAACTCGTGTAAATCATGCTGATGAATGAGTTTGATTGTGAAAAGACAGAACTGAATAATAACTGAATACACATAAAAGAAATGAATTTCATGCTGGTCATGAGAAACTCTTATCTCATCATTTAGAAACACGAATAACTAAAGAAAAAAGGATACAACCATTCATCTTAAAAACAAAACCAGTAGAAAAGGAAGTTTAAGATACAACACTCACGTGACTAAATACTGTAGTAAAATATTTACTATATTCAATAAGAATTAGGAAGCTGCGAACCTTAAAAAAATGTGAACCTTATTTTATTAAATATTAAAGTATATTACATTAAAGTACAGTTTATCAATTTACTATTGTGAAAACTTTACCATATACATTAATGATGTTAACAAAGGCAAACACTCATAATATGTTACAGCATACTATTATTTAGTAGGTTAAATACTAAAGTATACCGAAGTTTCTTTCCTATGGACATATTTCCATTCATTCTTTTTGGACATTCTTTATTCATATTTCCTGGATTTGTTCTTTAGTTTTACATGAATCCTTCAGTAGAGCAGTTTAAATGAATATTTCATTAATTGATATATGTATAGAAATGTTTTAGAGTTTTTAGATCTTTCTATTAATAGAAGTTTACCCTGAAGGCCAACAGGACTTCAGATCGCCCAATCTGATGTCATGACCCAGGTCACAGTCACACCACACACAAATATAAACTCCATCGACCACACGCTCAAATATTTGCAAACACAATGTTTGATTTATTCACCTCTGCGTCCCTCAGACTGATGATGTCAATGCCGCACTGTTGTCCTCGGCTCACGAGCTCCGAATCAAAATCTTCGATAAGAATTAGAGTTTTGACCAAGTGTTGACGGCCGGACACGCAGTCTAACAGAAGTCTGGCCTTCTCTGGAACATCACACACCACCGTGGCGATACAAGCTGCAAACAAACACATGAAGGACATGTCAAAAACTTTACCTACATTACTTATACAATCCAAACTCTAATTGTCTGTGATTACAGTAACTTTACATCAGGATGTAACTGTATTTTCTGTACCCTTGTCGATGATGTAACTTATGGCCTCTGTGCCCAATGTGTCGTAGAGAGGAACAGACACAAGGGAGTAGGTGTAACACGCCAGTTCTGAGATCGTCCACTAGAGAAAGATTTCTGACATTAGTGTCATAACATTTGCTTGCAAACGAAAGTGCTGGAGGACAACAACTATCTCGATCTCACAGTTATTGTGTGTAAAATGAAAGCAAACAAGGTGTAGAAATGATATCTAAGGTGGTCTTGTGTGCTCCACACAAGAAATAAAAAAAAGTTTAAACATTCAAAAGATGAAATCAAAACCGATACAAATAGTAGAGATAATGACAGTTTTAAACAGCTTCCTAAAAGACAATAAAAGAAGAAGAGACGTCAGCTCTGACCTCTGGTCTGTTCTGGGAGAAGATGCCAATGTAAGGGTCTCCGTTTTTGGAGTGTCCTTTGTGAAGAAATGCAGAGCCTAAATACTCTGCTCGCTCGATCACCTGAACAATAACAAACCCATCAGAAAACAAACCTTTACAAGAAAGAGGAACATAATTCTCTTAAAAGAAAAGGAGAATAAAATAATAAATACTTGAGCATTACATTTATATGTTGTATTAACCCAACGTAAGGCACCAGGTACCAGTAAATGTCTGAGTAAAAGAATAGACGACACAAGTGATTCTTACCTCGGAGTAAGAAAGCCATTCATATTGCTGCTTTGGTTTTCTCGAGCCCAGGCATGGGCCATTATCTGAAATACAAATAAACAAAAGATTCTGTGATATTGACATTCATTAGGTTTTAAAATGTACAACACAATATGGTAGATGCTGATAAGTCTTTGCATTGTTTGGGGTGCTGTCTCTTTAAGAAATCAACACAAGGCCGTTCACTGTCCCATGTCAGACGTCACATTCTGAAACACACGAGTCTTTGTTCGTCATGCTTGATCTAAAACGGAACAATACAGCACGTACCGGACACCCTCACACCCCTCTGAAAGCACTCGTACATGGTATTGGCATCCTCGTAGATATGGCTCAAAAGCTCGCCACCGTTTAAAAGCGCAGCCCGACGAGCAAACTCCCCGCCCTGAGAAAAGAAAAATCCTCCATGAGACAGCGTGAACATCAAATCTGTGTATTGACCTCTCAGATCTGTGTATACTGACCGGCAGCTCCACAGACTGCATGCGCAGATCACACGGCGGTTTCAGGGCCTTGGGTCTGGTGGCAAACCAGTAAGCTGTGACGGCGGTGAATGCGCCCATGCTGATGAGCGTGTTGGTGGAGAGACCGCGAATGTAATCCCTCACCTCGGTTAGCTCCGGAACCCTCAGCTGCTTCAACAGCTCGTGAGCCTGCATGACTGTACCCTGCTCAATCTGTGGAGGATGTAATGACATTCAAAAGTCATATTAAAGCTTTTAAAAACAAAAAAGTTCACTAATAGATAAAACAGATATTTTTTTAATCATATGTCATATAGAATACGGATACACCCCCCCAACTCCTAATAACTGATCAAACTAATTAAACCTGCAATTTCAAGTTTGCCCAAAAACAAACGTTCTGTCATCATGAATTCACCCTGTGTCTTTCAAACATGTTTAACTTTCTTCTGCAGAATGAAAAAGGTTATCATACAACATTCTTCTAAATTTCTTCTTTTGTGGTTTTTGTTTTGAAATGAATATTTATCGTTGTTTGGGTAAACTATTCTTTATTATTCCCCCTTGATTACAAGTAAACCTGTGTTTTTTTGATACAGATCTGTGTTTAATACAGTAAGGTTCTGACATATTTTTCAGTGAAACAAGAAATAAGATATTTTGAGGAATGCGGTTTGGTGTTCATATATTGGAAGTCAAATAGGCTTAATGTTGTTAGGTTACCAAATATCTTTTGTGTTCGTCAAAAGAAAGAATCCCTAGCACCGAAGTTTTCCTTTCCCAGCAAAGTTTCACATCTCTTCAAAAACAGGTATTTAACACATCATTACCCAAATAAAACCTCACAAAGTGACTTTAAATAAATCCTACAGATCTTAACACAGTGCTCTTATTTCAGACAAACTAGAATACGCAAAATCTGCCAATGAGGGTTAAATCTCAGGGTCGTGTTTCACAGTCAATACAAATGAAGGTCATATTTTTCTATAGAAAACTACTGTAATATTTTGCTTTGTAAAATATTTTTCATCATTACATTCTCATAACTATAATATGAAAACTTTCAGCTCTGTTCCCTTTGCGTTTCAACATGAGCGATCAGACAGAAG
This sequence comes from Triplophysa yarkandensis, assembly GCA_033220385.1. Classification (NCBI taxonomy): domain Eukaryota; kingdom Metazoa; phylum Chordata; class Actinopteri; order Cypriniformes; family Nemacheilidae; genus Triplophysa; species Triplophysa yarkandensis. The sequence goes on from CM065656.1 coordinate 24,377,172, forward strand.
TCACCTTACTTAACCGTGTGATTCATGTAGGGACGCGTTGCCCCTTTAACCTCTCACCTACTTCTATTATTACTGCCCCGAGGGCAGATCATTCTGAGAACCTGCCCTCACTTCTCTACACTTCATACACACAACAAACGATAACCGAGGTTAAATATACACAGTCACATGCAACACTTCCTCCAGCGAGACCACAACCGAACGACATCCAGATCCCTGTTTCTTCACGTTTTAGGTTCACCTGAAACCTCTCCTGAGTGCTGACACCAAAGTCAAAGCATCTCATTTGTTTAACAAGTCTGAGCGAGACCTAAACACACACGAGCAGGAACACTTCACCTGTGAGGAGTGGAATGAGGTCCGAACGCAAGCGCCGGTGTTCCAGCAGAAGAAACACTTTGGGAAGGTGTGCTAACCAGGTTAAAGTGGGACAACTAGAAGATAGATCCTTCCCTAGCTTCTCATTGGACATGCACTCTTAACACCTGCCTTGTCAGCCAATAGGAAACCAACAGCTGAGCAACAAAACCACTGTTACACTGATGAATCGCTATTGTCATGGGGTCAATAATAAACTACAACTTTTACTATTATCAATGATTATATCACACGGTGATAAGTCTTGTGATCAGCGGCTATCCGATCATTGATCAATACCACTTCAACCAGTCTGACCGATATACGAGATCTCCTTGAAGTGTCATTGGGTTTGTTTCACACGGATCAATTGTGTCAGCACTAATGTAGAAGCTTTCCAGGGCAAAGGTAACATGACCACGGTCACGTCCTTTAAACTCTCGCTGCCATTGCAAGGGTGGGTGGGGTGTGAGGGAAAGACCAATGACAGACCCTGAGACCGGTCACCCGATGGGGCAGACCTGACCCCCTCCCGGAGCAGAGCTTCTATTTAAAAAACGGTGGCACAACAAACCGAGAACCAATCTAGATCAAACCAGAAAACCGAAAGCGTGCGACCTGTGACAATAGACGTGTGGACGGATGACAAGTCCTGAGACTCAAGAATGAGAAGTTACAAACTTATTTATAACTCAATCAAACCTCCGTTAAACAGAGGTCAGGGTAAAACACAGCTTACACCAAAATCACGTCTACTTTAACAGATTGGAAGAGTTTATCAATAACATAGATCGTATTACAATTTCTAAAAATGAATGAGGATATTTTTCATGAAAATAGAAGAAAACTTATCATTGACATGCAAGATTCACACCTCAATTGTGCAACTGTAATCTCTTATATTTGCATAGTTTCAAATGGCAGAAATCCTTGCATCAGACAGTCTGATCTCAGCCACACAATCAATAAGACTGAAGGATTCCGATCTGCTCACATGAGCCCATCAACTATCAATAACTCAATTATTAAATTATACAAATCTCACGGCGTGAAGGATTATGTGCATGTTCACTGTTTCTCGTCCATGTGACAAAAGCACTTCTTTTATTCAGATCGGTTTCACCCCATTTCACAGGAATCGTCCTCATCTGTCACATGAATCTCCCTCTTAGGTTTATTCGACTTACGAGTGTTGACAAAATATAAGATGTCACCACCCTACCCATACCCGGAGATCTAACGGTCACGTGTGTTTTAAGGTAAGTGACCTTCATATAAAGTAGAAACACAATCAATGGTTAGACTATTGTAAGTCGCTTTGGATAAAAGCGTCTGCTAAATGACTAAATGTAAATGTAGAGTTGTGATGAAGGAAACATGATGATGTGTAAATCATAGACTTCTTATTTCAATACTCGTGGTTTCCATCACTGGTCACATGTTCATGCAGAATAAAGGACATTATTACACAACACAAGGATCTTTACTTTCCACCTTTGAAAGATGTTGGAGGGGCGCGTATGACCTGGTCTTATAGCAATGCAAGAGATTGGTTTACTCTATGGTTTAATGTTGAACGTGAACACACGGGTTGTGTCTCTCAGGTGATGTCTCCAGGGATTTGACACAATAAAACACAAACATGACAACAAGGTCATGGTAAGGACAAGTGACTGGGCTCATATATAAAACATTTCATTACAAGAATATGAATTAAACATACTGTGATGAATGTTCATAAGTCATTCTATCATATACATTTCATATAAAAGTTAAGTGACGTTATTCAGACACATCACAGATGATTCATTGCACTATATTTAAACTTAAACTCACACACACACACACACACACACACACACACACACACACACACACACACACACACACACACACACACACACACACACACACACACACACACACACACACACACACACACACACACACACACACACACACACACACACACACACAAAGTACACACAAAGTACACACACAAAAAGTACACCCACACATACACACACATAAAGTACACGCACACATACACACACATAAAGTACACGCACACATACACACACATAAAGTACACGCACACACACACACACACACACATAAAGTACACGCACACACACACACACACATAAAGTACACACACACACACACACACATAAAGTACACACACATAAAGTACACACACACACACACACACAAACACACACACATAAAGTACACACACACACACACACACACACACACACACACACACACACACACACACACACACACATAAAGTACACACACACACACACACATAAAGTACACACACACACACACACACACACACACACACACACACACACACACACACACATAAAGTACACACACACAGTACACACACACACACACACACACACACACACACACACACACACACACACACACACACACACACACACACACACACACACACACACACACACACACACACACAGTACACACACACACACACACACAGTACACACAGTACACACACACACAGTACACACACACACAGTACACACACACACAGTACACACACACACACACACACACAGTACACACACACACACACACACACACACACACACACACACACACACACACACACACACACACACAGACAGACAGACAGACAGACACACAGACACACACACACACACACACACACACACACACACACACACACACACACACACACACACACACACACACACATATTAAAGTGATATATACAGACATGTGTAATAATACTGAACATGTCAACAAACATATTTCATAATTTACATATCCACCTCTCACACTGTAACTTTGATATTAAAAGTTTATAAAGTGTATAAAGTTGATAAAGTTTGTGTTATTTCTTGTACTGACCTTTAAGAGTGTGCTTCAGATGATGCACGTGCGTTTGATTGTTGACTGCGAGCGGATACAACTCCTCCGTCGTGTTGCGCGGAGAGAACTTCCACCAATCAGCAGCGCCGTATGAATGGAGCGACTGTTAGGAGGCTTGTGATTGGTCGCTCGTTTGACTCGTAGTAACCCTCATGTTTCGGGCGCGTTCACCTTTGTACAGACTTCCACGGGCGCGCGCACAGGTGTGAATACATTGAGCTGTATTTTATTACAAATTGTTTTAATATGCTGGAAAATTAAATGTATGACAACATTTATATTGTTAATTTAGATTTACCTGAATTACATTATTCTTTATTAACGAGCTTTGTGTGTTTGATATATTTATATTTATATTTGTTCATTTATTTTGTGAAGGACTCTTAAATTATTTGTAAGTTTTTGTGTCTTATGCCCTTAAATGAAATAAAAAATAAAGAACAATTCCAATAATGAAAAAATATAGAACAACAAAATATAAAAATAATGGACAAAATGTATGGATGTAAAGATCTGGAATGGAAGCTTGAAGTCATGGCATTAATTTTATTTTTTAATAACTTTTATTTCACATTTTTGTTAAGGAATTGACTCTTACTAGTTTATTTAACTTTTCCACTATTTTACAGTATATATAAATATATAACAAAGAATTTTGTTTCTGTAAATCAGGAAGGTTACCCATAGAACATCATATATATATATATATATATATATATATATATATATATATATATATATATATATATATATATATATAATGTGTTTTAAGGGAAGTTTTAATATATGGTTTATTATCATCATCATAAGAGTCTTTATAATAATGTTGTTTGCGTCATCTAGTGGTAATATTTAAGACTTCACATCTGACCCAGAAAGCCCTTGAGTCTTAATAATACTTATATGTTATATATATATATGTGTTATAATGTTTATTGTATTTAATAAACACTTTAAATAATAATTATCTGCTGAGAGCTCCAAATCTCACATTTATATTAAAGTACCAATTTAAATAATAGTTATATAAAATTATGCAGTTAAGAATGTGCGTATTTATTATTGTAAAATCATTCTGGTTCAAATTATTATCCTAAATTATTCAAATTATTTGATCATTCATGTGGTTCAAAGAAACATGCAAACGCTTCTTGAAACATTGAGAATAATAGAACTCATGAAGTGTAATATGCATGTTTTTGGAATGCTCTTACAATTCTTTAAGTCTAGGACTCGTCTTAAGACCTACGGGAAACCCTCCTTTAATGTCAACAACCCAATCTAAACAGATCCATTTATGGAGTTCAACCCAACATTTCTCTGAATACACCTCCCGAAAACACCAACCCAGCAGAGGGCAGACGGACACTCTAATAGAGACCAAATGATGTCTTAAGGGTTAATAAAATGGTATTTTAAATTTTAATGATCAGTTGTATTTAATGATTTAAATTCAAGACTCTTTTTTATTCAAGCAGCAACAAGTACAGTAAACACCAAAGCAAGAAGAATTGCCCTTTACTTGCCCTTCTTGAAGAGAGCAATAGACAACCGTTGATCCGAAATGATACATTATTCATGTATTAATTCATTAAATATTTATTGCACAGGGATGCAAGGTCACATTAGAATCTGCAGGAGACAACGTCTGCTTAAAAAGTCATGTTTACAGAACAAAATGACATAGCTGCCCAACTTCACTTTGACATTAAATGTAAACAGTTTCGAAACAAATTCCTGCGGGGAAAATGTAAAATATTACAACCATAAAAATAAAGTTACTGTCAGCAGCATTTGTAAACGTGTACTTGTTTCATGTTCATATCCTGTTGGACATAATTTTCATGTTAAGTCTTTTAAAATATGACTTCATTTTGCAGAACTTGCGCTTCTGTTTCTTGATTTTTCTTTTTCTGAGGTTAAACGCCTCCCAGTTTTCATCATCTCCCACCCAAGGGCCCCAAGCCCCTCCGTTTCGGCTGGGGTCCGCTCTGGGGTCTTCAGAAGGATAACGCACTGGTACTGCGGTCAGATTATAATACACTAACCGGGCCAGAAGCTGTTTGACCACGTCTGGTCTCTGATCTGCGAGATCATAGCGCTCGTAAGGATCATCTGCCACATTGAACAACCAAAAGGACTTCTTGGGTTCCACGTGACGTTCTAAGGTCCACCAGGTCTCCGGGAAGTTTCCCAGCATCTGTGTAGGCGTCCAGTCTCCATATCCAGGGTCTCCGGTCAAGAGCTTCCAGTCTCCAAGCCTGATGGCCGCCTGTACGGCTGTATTCCAGATCCCAAAGCCTGATTTTAAGGATCCGTGCCGGGCGGCGTTGTACAGCGGATCAATGTTGTGAAGGATCTCCTGCCGTGGAGACTCCTTACCTTCACTGATGGTTTTCCACATGTCGTATCCATCCAGCCTCTCGGTTTGGGACACGTTTCCACCAGCAAGGCCCACCAGTGTTGGGTACCAGTCTGTGATGTGGACCAAAGCTCTGCTTACTTTCCTTCTTCGCCTCAACAGTGGACTGTGGACAAATCCGATGCCACGGATGCCCCCTTCCCAATACGTTCCCTTCCTTCCACGTAGAGGCCAGTTACTCCCACCGAAAAGCGGCTGTCCTCCGTTATCTGTGGAGAAGATGACGACGCTGTTCTTGTAGTAACCATATTTGCGAAGTGCGTATGTCACGTTCCGTACAGCCTCATCCACAGCTGACACCATCCCGGCGTACTTCCGGCGGAAGACATTGCCCATCCGCCGATACGGGTAGACGTACTCCTTCGGAGACTGTAACGGAGTGTGGACGGCTTGGAAAGAGAGGTAAATAAACAGAGGCTGGGACGAGGGATCATGAGACGCAAGAATCTTTCGGACTCTCTGCGTGTATAGGTGCGTGGAGTAACGCCCGCCTTGACCCCACGCCACCCTCTCACCCTCATGAAGGTCATACCCACAGATCTTTGGTCCATCGCAGGATTTGTACGTGTAATAATCCACGCTGCCCGTCAGAGAGCCGAAGTATGTGTGGAATCCACGGTGGGTGGGCAGGCACTCACGCTTGTAGAAGCCCAGGTGCCATTTGCCAACCATGTGAGTTGAGTATCCCAGGTCCTGCAGATGCTGGGGTAATGTCTTGAGGTCAAAGGGCAAACAGCTGGGCTGCCGAGAGCGAATTATTGAATGCTGGAGACCAGTATGGATCTGATACCTACAACAGAAGATATGTTAATGAGCTTCAGTAAACACAGACATATCTTATGTGCAGGAATCTCTTCCGTCTAATCCTAAACCCACTGAAAACCCCTTCTTCTAATCTGCTCACTCTATATATTAATAATAAAAAAGACTTAATTTAAGCGTCTGCAAAATGCCTAAATTTAAATGTAATCCATCTTTATATTTGTGAAGATATTGAGAATCAAGGAAGGCTATTTTACACACACACACACACCTATATATATAAATTTAAAATCCCAAGCATCACAACTGTAACATCCCAAACATCCCAAATGTAACATCACAAACATCCCAAATGTAACATCACAAACATCCCAAATGTAACATTGCAAACATCACAAATGTAACATCACAAACATCACAACACATCAAAAACATCCCAAATGTAACATCCCAAATGTTACATCCCAAACATCACAAATGTAACATCCCAAACATCACAAATATAACATCAAAACTTCACAAATGTAACATCAAAAACATCACAAATGTAACATCCCAAACATCCCAAATGTAACATCCCAAACATCCCAAATGTAACATCCCAAACATCACAAATGTAACAATACAAAAATCCCAAATGTAACATCCCAAACATCACAAATGTAACATCACAAACATCCCAAATGTAACATCCCAAATGTAACACCCCAAACATCACAAATGTAACATCCCAAATGTAACATCCCAAACATCACAAATGTAACATCCCAAACATCACAAATGTAACATCAAAAACATCACAAATGTAACATCCCAAACATCACAAATGTAACAACACAAAAATCCCAAATGTAACATCCCAAATGTAACATCCCAAACATCACAAATGTAACATCCCAAACATCACAAATGTAACATCAAAAACATCACAAATGTAACATCAAAAACATCACAAATGTAACAACACAAACATCACAAATGTAACAACACAAACATCCCAAATGTAACATCCCAAACATCCCAAATGTAACATCCCAAACATCACAAATGTAACATCCCAAACATCCCAAATGTAACATCCCAAACATCACAAATGTAACATCCCATACATCCCAAATGTAACATCCCAAACATCACAAATGTAACATCACAAACATCACAAATGTAACATCCCAAACATCCCAAATGTAACATCCCAAACATCCCAAATGTAACATCAAAAACATCACAAATGTAACATCAAAAACATCACAAATGTAACATCAAAAACATCACAAATGTAACATCAAAAACATCACAAATGTAACAACACAAACATCACAAATGTAACATCCCAAACATCACAAATGTAACATCCCAAACATCACAAATGTAACATCAAAAACATCACAAATGTAACATCAAAAACATCACAAATGTAACAACACAAACATCACAAATGTAACATCCCAAACATCACAAATGTAACATCCCATACATCCCAAATGTAACATCCCAAACATCACAAATGTAACATCACAAACATCACAAATGTAACATCCCAAACATCCCAAATGTAACATCCCAAACATCACAAATGTAACATCCCAAACATCACAAATGTAACATCCCAAACATCACAAATGTAACAACACAAAAATCCCAAATGTAACATCCCAAACATCACAAATGTAACATCCCAAACATCACAAATGTAACATCCCAAACATCACAATTGTAACATCCCAAACATCACAAATGTAACATCCCAAACATCACAAATGTAACATCACAAAAATCACAAATGTAACATCACAGATGTTACATCAAAAACATCCCAAATGTAACATCCCAAATGTAACATCCCAAACATCACAAATGTAACATCCCAAATGTAACATCCCAAACATCACAAATGTAACATCAAAACGCCACAAATGTATCATCAAAAACATCACAAATGTAACATCCCAAACATCACAATTGTAACATCACAAATGTAACTTCCCAAACATCACAATTGTAACATCACAAATGTAACTTCCCAAACATCACAATTGTAACATCCCAAACATCACAATTGTAACATCACAAATGTAACATCCCAAACATCCCAAATGTAACATCCCAAACATCACAAATGTAACATCATAAACATCACAAATGTAACATCACAAATGTAACATCACAAATGTAACATCACAAAAATCACAAATGTAACATCACAGATGTTACATCAAAAACATCCCAAATGTAACATCCCAAACATCACAAATGTAACATCCCAAACATCACAAATGTAACATCCCAAATGTAACATCATAAACATCACAAATGTAACATCCCAAATGTAACATCCCAAACATCACAAATGTATCATCAAAAACATCACAAATGTAACATCCCAAACATCACAAATGTAACATCCCAAATGTAACATCCCAAATGTAACATCCCAAACATCACAAATGTATCATCAAAAACATCACAAATGTAACATCCCAAACATCACAAATGTATCATCAAAAACATCACAAATGTAACATCCCAAACATCACAAATGTATCATCAAAAACATCACAAATGTATCATCACAAACATCACAAATGTAACATCCCAAACATCACAATTGTAACATCACAAATGTAACTTCCCAAACAACACAATTGTAACATCACAAATGTAACTTCCCAAACATCACAATTGTAACATCCCAAACATCACAATTGTAACATCACAAATGTAACATCCCAAACATCCCAAATGTAACATCCCAAACATCACAAATGTAACATCATAAACATCACAAATGTAACATCATAAACATCACAAATGTAACATCACAAATGTAACATCACAAATGTAACATCACAAAAATCACAAATGTAACATCACAGATGTTACATCAAAAACATCCCAAATGTAACATCCCAAACATCACAAATGTAACATCCCAAACATCACAAATGTAACATCCCAAATGTAACATCATAAACATCACAAATGTAACATCCCAAATGTAACATCCCAAACATCACAAATGTAACATCCCAAATGTAACATCCCAAACATCACAAATGTATCATCAAAAACATCACAAATGTAACATCCCAAACATCACAAATGTAACATCACAAATGTAACATCCCAAATGTAACATCCCAAACATCACAAATGTAACATCACAATTGTAACATCACAAATGTAACATCCCAAACATCACAAATGTATCATCAAAAACATCACAAATGTAACATCCCAAACATCACAAATGTATCATCAAAAACATCACAAATGTAACATCCCAAACATCACAAATGCATCATCAAAAACATCACAAATGTAACATCACAAACATCACAATTGTAACATCCCAAACATCACAAATGTATCATCAAAAACATCACAAATGTAACATCACAAACATCACAATTGTAACATCACAAATGTAACATCCCAAACATCACAAATGTAACATCCCAAACATCACAAATGTATCATCAAAAACATCACAAATGTAACATCCCAAACATCACAAATGTATCATCAAAAACATCACAAATGTAACATCACAAACATCACAATTGTAACATCCCAAACATCACAAATGTATCATCAAAAACATCACAAATGTAACATCACAAACATCACAATTGTAACATCACAAATGTAACATCCCAAACATCACAAATGTAACATCATAAACATCACAAATGTAACATCACAAATGTAACATCACAAACATCCCAAATGTAACATCACAAACATCACAAATGTAACATCACAAATGTAACATCACAAACATCACAAATGTAACATCACAAACATCACAAATGTAACATCCCAAACATCCCAAATGTAATATCCCAAATGTAACATCACAAACATCACAAATGTAACATCACAAATGTAACATCACAAACATCACAAATGTAACATCAGAAACATCACAAATGTAACATCACAAATGTAACATCACAAATGTAACATCACAAACATCACAAATGTAACATCACAAATGTAACATCACAAACATCACAAATGTAACATCACAAACATCCAAATGTCACAAAATCACCCAACCATTCAAACAGGAGTTGGTTACCTGCCAGTGATGAACTGACTCCGGGATGGAGTGCATATGGGCTGGATGTAATAGTTCTCCAGCTTCACTCCTTCTGCCGCCAGTCTGTCCAGTGTCGGTGTGTGGATCTCTGGGTTATGATATCCGATGTCATTGAAGCCCTGATCATCAGTCATGATGAAGAGAATGTGAGGACGCGGACGGTTCGGCTGCTCGACCTGGTTCGGGCTCGTCCAGTCCCAGGACAGATAACCCAAACCGAGCAGACTGATGACAGACAGCCCGGTGAGAGCCGACACTGTCATGATCACGGCTTTAAAGGGACTGAATGAGGCTGAACACCATGAGTGCTGAGCTGGATGTAAATGCGTAAAAGTTTGGAGAGGTCAAAGCGCAATGTATGCGCACCGAGAGTGTGGCACTGATCCAGAGGGCTGTGCCTCAAACCCTACCGAGTGCCCTACAGAGGCAGCACTGCACCCTAAAACAGCACTGCACCCTATAAAGTCCTTTCTTCACATTTGCATTACATTTAGACATTTAGCAGACGCTTTTATCCAAAGCGACTAAGAGACGATGAAAAAATGTTCTTCAAACATGCAAACACAAGCATTAAAACACTTAAAAAATGAGTTTGTTTCATTGTTTCACATGTGTTGGCTGCACATTATAATACCTTTTAAATATTGTAAGAACAACTTAACTTTACAACATGGATGTACACAATAAAATTGAGTAATTCCAACAACCATGTGTATCTAAAGGGGTTCTAGAGCCACAGTCATGATGTCCTAAATATGGGTCAGACGCATATGATATGTGCAATAAATAACTTTTCATCAGACTTTCCTATATGGCACTTTAATCATGTGCATAATTTAAACACCTGTAGATTTCCTATAACAATATGGTTGTGTGCAATACTCATGTATAACACCTTATACCGCTTATATTTATAAATCATTTGTATATATTCTATTTCATCCGGAGCTCTTCTGTAACACTGCATGTCCACCATTGCGTGTTTAACTTCCATGATTGTTTTATTATTCTTACGTTCTGTTTTCTTGTCTCTTGTCCTCTCACTTTACGTTGTGTACTGGAAGCTTCTGTAAGTAAAACACTTGACAATGAAGCTGGTTCTGGTTCTGATGAGACCCAAACACACTCTTCTCAACTGTTACCAAGCTTAGCTTCAGAACTTCTCTGGTGTCATACATCTCACAGTCACAAACATTCATAATGCACACGTGTGGAGGACATACGGGGTTTGAACGCAGCCGTGGATCCGGTTTCTGTTTGATTAAAACCCAACACCCCCTTAAGCAAAAAACACAAGGATTCAGAAGAGATGTTCTCGTTCTGGGAGATGTTTCTCTCGCCGTGTGTGTTCTCTTTGTTTGGACCGGGAGACACAACCTCATCGGCCTCTGTCCTTTAGAGTTGTTCGCAGGTTCTTCTTTTTTAGTTTGTCTTCATTATAAACTTGATATGCATACTACAAAAAGAAACTACAGTCTTAACAACCTGTTTAGTAGCTCATAAACGTTTAAAAGCTTTTGAACACGCTGTCATTCCTTTGGTCATAAAATGTTTATAATAATCTCCAAACACAAACCAGGGGTCTCTGAGGATTTCTCCCATTAAAACGGGCCTGGGGGGAGCAGGGCTCCAAACTGTGCCTGAACCGAGCCAATGTTTGTGCGCACAAGAGCTCTTTTATTGGAACGCTAAGCGTTGTTATTACATATGAACTGGTGCTCACTGGATTCACTGTGTGGAGATATCCTGCAGGCCATACTAACTCACCTGATAGCATCTTAAAAAGAAACATAAGCTGTGGAGCTCGGGCTGGAACAGAGAAAGCGCTGGGAGGATTTGGCACGGGCGTCTGCATAATTGTGCAATGAAGTCAACAAATACAATCACTGCAGAACGACTGTCAGTGTATTTTGTCCTTAACGTGATTAACTTTCGGCACAAAAAATAACTCTGAAAGCAAAGCAATAGTTTCTTACATTTCAAATGAGGGTGTAAGTCTCCAAAAGTGCCTACATTCAGGAGAGGAGGAACAGTCCTCGCGGAATTGTATTGCACATGTTTAATGTACCACATCTAATCAGTATGTCGATATAAAAAAGAAACAATATATTTCATTTTCTTGAACCTATCCATCAGGCAAGCAGGTTTAAGAAAAGAAAGAATGAAGGCAAGGATAACATTTTATCTTGTAATGTCTTACATGTACCAAAATGGAACAGCTGGAGGGCTTGGAAAGATAAAAGGTTCTGCACATGTGAGCGGAATAAGACGGCAAGAAAGTTATTACATTTAAATGAAACACAATTTCTTTAGCACATAAACAATAATGCACAGTAAGACCAGAGAGAGAGAGAATGATAAAGAAAGAGCAAAACATGAAAAGATATGCGAATAAATGATCAAATAAAACATTAACAATATCAGTTTGATACTAACCAGCAAACAAACATTACCTCAGCGAGAAATGCAGTCATGGGTATGTTTGTTAAAGCCATTTATTTATAGTGCCATGTCTATAGGACAGGAAAACATCATATTTAAAAGTTTCTACCCTTGCTGAAAATGTCTTGCCATGAAAATATCCTACATGAGTAAATAAACATGAGTGTAACCCCAAAAACACCAGCAACACCACCTGAAGGTTCTTTAATGTCATTTTTACTTGATATTATTACTGGAATGGATGCAATCTATGTTAACTGCAACTATTTGTGTACATTTGTAAGATGTCTATTAATACAAAACCCTAAAATTCCAAATCCAAAAGAGTTTCAGGTTCAAAATAAATACTAAACCTAAATACAATATCTGACCACTGTAAAGAATGTGTACAAATAAACACATGCCAACCATTGATTTGACATGTTTTGACATCTCTGTACATCTGATGTCTGTCTGATTATTAAATGATTTGTTTTGTAGCTCCGAGAATAGATTGTCACCTCTCAGTTGGATGTGTAATAAGGTTTTGTTAAAGTTCATTAAACTTGAGTATGAGCTTGGGTTTTTACAGTTAATTCTGAAGTTAAATTAAATCTATTGGCTCACGTTTGTTAAACACACAGTCTTTTGTGTCCCAAAATCTGAACCTGCGGTTTTTATGCCAATCCAAGAGGAGATGTTGAGTTTGGCGTTGCGAGTGAACGGCTCTGTTTTATTGAAATAAACCTTCACCCACATGTATAACTCTTCCAGTAAAACTGCACATTTTTTTGCTTTCAAAGGAGATCTCATATTCCCATACAGTGTGTTTAATGTG
>CM065656.1:24396010-24408510 GCA_033220385.1 Triplophysa yarkandensis
CATTGATAGTGATTTAGGATAAAGGGAATTTCTCCGAGTTGTTTACTAGTTTTGGTAGGAATGTCATCTCGTTTACTCATTGGCTGACTTTTTTTTCATGGGAAGTGAAGGAACGGAGTCCGAAGAAACCTGTCAATAAGACTGTCCGGAAAACTTCTGGATCAAAGGTATAATTGATTTGCATACCGTATCGAATGTTGTTCGATTATTCAACCAAGCCATCAAACAGGTCACATGGCCTATTCATTTGACTTTACTTCACAGAAACAGAGGAAAAAAGAAACTGTGACAAAATCAAAGAAAAGAAAAAAGTCGGACTCAGAATATGGAGGTGTTCAAATACCCATCGCTGCTGTTTCGGCCTCCTCAGAAAGCGATTCTGACTCGAGTTTAGATGTGGAGAAATGGAGAATACTCGTTTCGCAGCTCTCAGGTGCGATATATACACCATAAAAACTGTAACGTTTATTCTAGTGTGTGTTTTCTTCATTTATTGTTCTTTTAATCAGATGCTGATGTGGCAAAGATGGAAGTACTGTCAAACTTTGTTATATCTCCTGTTTCTTCACCTGGATCGTCCACAGAAGAAGGAAGGAAGACAGAGCGAACGAAGTTGCCAAAGATTGGAAAGCCCAGCACTGCATCAAAGAAAACAAAAGCTAAAACTGATGACATTTCCGTAAAGACTGACACAAGGAAGACCAGTTCAAAAAAGTCTAAAGACAAAACCACTGCTGCCATCCCTAAAGGTCCCAAGAAACAATCCAAGAAATCTGTAGATAAGAGTAAAACTTCAAAGACGTCAAAAAGAAATCATGCTAAAAACAGCGTTTCAGAGAAAGATGAAAAACCTGAACCAGAAACTGACAAGACAACCACGCCATCGAAAGGGACTAAAGGGGATTCTCAAAACAGTAAATCTTCTAAAAAACGTTCAGGTAAGACATCAAATGGTCTCTCCGAACAGGTTAAGACACTTGAAAAACCTGCTGCTGAGAATGTCCATTTGACCTCAGAAACCGGCAGCTCTAAGACTTCATCTAAAAAAGCAAAGAAGAAGAAAGCTGAGAGACCGCCTGAAGCAGCTGATATTAATACTCCATCTGCTGACAACAGTCTTTCACATTCTAAAGTTAAGAAACATAAAAACACCAATGAGCCTAAAGAAGGTCAATGTCCAGACGCCGACCTGAAACCTGCGGATGACCAATCTGAAACGCCATCAAAGAAAGAGAAGAAGTCGCGGAAAAAAGCCGCAGAGTCTGTTCCCAGCGAGACCCCTAAAAAGTCTAAAACTAAGAAAACTGAAAGTCCTGCTTATCTTGACATGGTAACATCTGAGAACAACAATATTCTCCAAGAATCTTCCCAAATTGACACTCCATCTAAAAAGCAAAAACATAATAAAAAAGAAAATTCTGAAACTCCGTCCAAGAAATCCAAGAATGCTGTTGAAGAGCCTGATCGGGTGGAAAGCCCCTTTAAGAAGCCTAAAGAAAAGTCTTCAGATGCAGAACTCACAAAAAGCTCTTCCAAAAAAAGAAAGACCTCTTCTAATGATTTGGAAACACAGCTTTATGTTCCGTCTGAAACTGATCTTGTAAATTCATCCATCAAGGGTAGAAAATCTCAAATAATTCCTGGAGATGATGATGAGCGCGCTTTGGGTAATAAGGAAACTTCAAGTCAAGATCTAAAAACGCCTTCCAAAAAGAGAAAACACAGAGCGGAAGAAGTGAACAACGTCTCGGTATCGGAGGAGGCAACGCCAGAACTTAAGAAAACCAAGAAGAAGAAGAGTAAAAACAAAGAGGCTGAAGAAGTTGTTGAAGATCCTCAACAAGCATCAGAAGAAGCACCGGTTACTATAGCAACCAGCCAGAAGAAAAGTAAGTGGTCAACGCACTTCATCACGTGGCATAAGATTGATATATTATTCTAAGATCTTAAAAGGAGATGATCCTTTGAATATTGAAATAAATAAATTGTTGTGTTATGTTTTCTCACACTGAAATAATGTTCAGAGAAGAAAAGAAAAAAAGAGAGCGAGAGCGAGGAGACGGTACCTGAAGATCCTGATGTGTCCGTCATCGCTGATGTGACGCTTCACAAGAAGGTAAAATGTTAAAGAATAGTGTTCAACCATCGAGTGCCATTGACATCTGCAGAGATTACAGAATATCAGCTGTAATATTTCACTTCACTTTTATTCTTCAGAAAAAGAAGTCTTCCTCGGACAGACATCCAGAAGTCGACACAGATGAGCAACATCGGAGCTGAAGAAGACTTGATCGAACATGGATCCGTGAACGTTGTGTGTGTTTGTATCTGTGTTTTATACTTTTATGAAGATGAAGTTTGACAAATCTTTAGTATTATTTTTATTATTGTTCATTTGTTCTATTTTTATAAATGGTCTTGCTGTAAATGTTATAAAGTTTTATGCATTTGAATTATTTTTAACATTTTTATAGAACCGAATCTTTGGAGAGAAAACATTTAAATATTTGTTTTGGTTGTCCAGACTTATTCTGCTTAGGTTATTTAAACAGAATCATGATTATGATGCCAAATGTAGAACTTTGTGATGATGGGACATCCAAAATAAAAAGAACAATTTAAATAAACGTGTTGTCCATCTATTATTGGTCATTTTTGACATGTTCTTCTTCTTGACTCAGATCTGACCCGCAGGTGTAGGGTTGGATTTCTCAGGATATATTTACAGAAATGTTTTGTTGCTTATTATTATACTTTCTTATGAAGCACAGTTTTATAATAGCACTGAACCCTTAAAGTTCAGCCATAATTATAATAATAAAGTAAAGATGAAACGACGAGGATGGGATTCGAACCCACGCGTGCAGAGCACAATGGATTAGCAGTCCATCGCCTTAACCACTCGGCCACCTCGTCTGTCACGCGCTCGCGATTTCTGATCAACTTAACTCTGAACCCAAGCAGTGATTTAATTTCACTTCTGTTGTTTTCTATGTCTGCTAAATAAAGAAATGTAAATGTTAATATCGGTTTAATTTCACTTCTATTGTTTTCTATGGGATGGTGTCGCAGGGTGATACCACATTATGTGAAATATTCTGTGGATTTAACTGTAAGATACTTTAGATAAAAGTGAAGATTAACTCTGAACCCAAGAAGTGATTTAATTTCTAAATTGCTAAATGAAGAAATGTAAATGTTAATATCGGTTGCACGGGATTATTTAGAATGAAAGTTAAAAGAGTTTATTTTCATTAAAGAGATCATTAATGTTTTCTGTACTGTACACTAGAGGTCAGTGTGTGTGTGTGTGTGTACTTTATGTGTGTGTACTTTATGTGTGTGTGTGTGTGTGTGTGTGTGTGTGTGTGTACTTTATGTGTGTGTGTGTGTGTGTGTGTGTGTGTGTTTTCACTACTCGTGTGTGTGTGTGTGTGTGTGTGTGTGTGTGTGTGTGTGTGTGTGTGTGTGTGTGTGTGTGTGTTTTCACTACTCTGTGTGTGTGTGTGTGTGTGTGTGTGTGTGTGTGTGTGTGTGTGTGTGTGTGTGTGTGTGTGTGTGTGTGTGTGTGTGTGTTTTTAACTACTGTGCGTGTGTGTGTGTGTGTGTGTGTGTGTGTGTGTGTGTGTGTGTGTGTGTGTGTGTGTGTGTGTGTGTGTGTGTGTGTGTGTGTGTGTGTTTTCACTACTCTGTGTGTGTGTGTGTGTGTGTGTGTGTGTGTGTGTGTGTGTGTGTGTGTGTGTGTGTGTGTGTGTGTGTGTGTGTGTGTGTGTGTGTGTGTGTGTGTGTGTGTGTTTTCACTACTCTGTGTGTGTGTGTGTGTGTGTGTGTGTGTGTGTGTGTGTGTGTGTGTGTGTGTGTGTGTGTGTGTGTGTGTGTGTGTGTGTGTGTGTTTTCACTACTCTGTGTGTGTGTGTGTGTGTGTGTGTGTTTTAACTACTGTGCGTGCGTGTGTTTGTGTGTGTGTGTGTTTTAACTACTGTGTGTGTGTGTGTGTGTGTGTGTGTGTGTGTGTGTGTGTGTGTGTGTGTGTGTTTTCACTACTCTGTGTGTGTGTGTGTGTGTGTGTGTGTGTGTGTGTGTGTGTGTGTGTGTGTGTGTGTGTTTTAACTACTGTGCGTGCGTGTGTTTGTGTGTGTGTGTGTGTTTTAACTACTGTGTGTGTGTGTGTGTGTGTGTGTGTGTGTGTGTGTGTGTGTGTGTGTGTGTGTGTGTGTGTGTGTGTGTGTGTGTGTGTGTGTGTGTGTGTGTGTGTGTGTGTGTGTGTGTGTGAATACTCTTTTTTCCTTCTAAGAAAACTCCCCAATCACAGTCTTCAGAAGTTTATGTCTTAGATATCTACAGGACAATCCGTCTCCTCACTAAGATAAAAGAACTTTTCTTAACTCAGAGTTGATCTCAGATCAGTCATACAAACAAGTGTTTAAATTAATAAGTTTTCTGAGAGAATCTTTATAAATATGCCGATGGTGTTTGTAAGGAATTAAGATGTAAACAATCAGAAATCACAACAATAAGACAACAGTTCCTCAATAAAATAAATTGAAAATAAAATAGCGAGATTAATAAAATGAAAACAAATGTCCATTATGCTGTAATTCATGCTTGCATTATTTCCTCTTAAAGTCTGAAAAGTACACAATATAGTTGAGTAAATGTTATTTACAGATGTGTAACAGCAAATAAATCCTGTATTTGCTAAACAGTTGAAATGGAAAATAACAAAATACAAATGTCTTCTCTTTTCTCTTCTTTTATGAATGAATGACTCAATTGCCCCCATTACTCATGATTCTCTCTCTCTCTCTCTCTCTGGTCTCTCTGGTCTCTCTCTCTCTCTCTCTCTCTCTCTCTCTCTCTCTGGTCTCTCTCTCTCTCTGGTCTCTCTCTCTCTCTCTCTCTCTCTGGTCTCTCTCTCTCTCTCTCTGGTCTCTCTCTCTCTCTCTCTGGTCTCTCTCTCTCTCTCTGGTCTCTCTCTCTCTCTCTGGTCTCTCTCTCTCTGGTCTCTCTGGTCTCTCTCTGGTCTCTCTCTCTCTCTCTCTGGTCTCTCTCTCTCTGGTCTCTCTCTCTCTCTCTCTGGTCTCTCTCTCTGGTCTCTCTCTCTCTCTCTCTCTGGTCTCTCTCTGGTCTCTCTCTCTCTCTCTCTCTCTCTCTCTCTCTGGTCTCTCTCTCTCTCTGGTCTCTCTCTCTCTGGTCTCTCTCTCTCTCTCTCTCTCTCTCTCTCTCTCTCTCTCTGGTCTCTCTCTCTCTGGTCTCTCTCTCTCTCTCTCTCTCTCTCTCTCTCTCTCTCTCTCTCTCTCTCTCTGGTCTCTCTCTGGTCTCTCTCTCTGGTCTCTCTCTCTGGTCTCTCTCTCTCTCTCTCTCTCTCTCTCTCTCTCTCTCTCTAGTCTCTCTCTGGTCTCTCTCTCTGGTCTCTCTCTCTGGTCTCTCTCTCTCTCTCTCTCTCTCTCTCTCTCTCTCTCTCTCTCTCTCTCTCTCTCTCTCTCAAGTCTCTCTCTGGTCTCTCTCTCTGGTCTCTCTCTCTGGTCTCTCTCTGGTCTCTCTCTCTCTCTCTCTCTCTCTCTCTCTCTCTCTAGTCTCTCTCTGGTCTCTCTCTCTGGTCTCTCTCTCTGGTCTCTCTCTCTCTCTCTCTCTCTCTCTCTCTCTCTCTCTCTCTCTCTCTCTCTCTGGCTCCTCCCCAAACACTTTTCCTGTACATTTATATGTATCATGACAGCATCCCAGCATCATTTTCTATTGTAAGTGTGATTTGACTTGAGGTCAGTGATGAAGGATCCGGCGTTCCTCCTCATCCTCTCAGTGTGTCTGAACTCTTCTTGTGTCCTCACAAAGACTCTGGAGTTCTTCATCGCTGCTGTAGAGACCAAATGGGAATATGTGTTTACTGACACAACCAATTCAACAGGAAACCAGAGGTACCACACTCTTTATTTTTATTTCATTCATCACTTTCATTGATATTCATTAATAACTCTTATGGCCTCCGTGTAATGGATGTGTTATCATGTTAAGTGTTGAGTTTTGTAACACAGGTGTGTGATACTGTGGATTAAGAGAGATAAAATCCATCACACATTAAATGATAAGTTTATATACACAGAAGGAAAAGAAAGAAGTTGTTTCAGTAGTTGACATGGACTCAGTCCAGCAGACTTCAATGGACCGCTGTCATTCAGCACCGTCCAAATGTTCATTAAAGTATCAGTTCATCTGAGCAGAACAAGTGTAAAACATTTGCAATTTAAGAGAACAGAATGTGATAAGTGAAGATCAGCTGAACTCACATGGGTTATAATGTGTAACAAATTCTAAACATCATAATGGTTTTACATTTTAGGCATAAAGATGACTTCAGGGTGACATAAAAATTGAACAATATTAAACGTGTTACGGATATCAGTTGGTTTTGATTATTATGTTCTCATTTTGTGATGCTTATATGATACATGTAATGAGAGGTAGATGGATACTGTCTTAATCGGACGACAGATTAAGATTAAAAAAGTAAATGCGCAGCAGACTCAAAGCTTTTTCCTTTATTCTTTACAGAAAATTTGCATTCGGGGGTCAGAAATACATCAAGGCTGTATATACAGAATATACAGATTCCACGTTTACCGTGGTAAAATCCAAACCACCATGGGCTGGTGAGTATGACTTTATTAAGGGTCATTAAATTAAATGAGTCAATTAAATTATTCACATTTCTTTATATATAATTTAAAGATGCAATAGTCATTAGGCTTAACACTATCGCTTTTGAATTATTGAAGGTGTCTTAAGCTTTGTGTGTTTGGATCGTATTTGTCATTGAATGGTGTGTTTTTTTATGTGTGCAGGTATTCAGGGTCCGACCATCAGAACTGTGGTGAATGACAGAGTTGTGATCCACTTCAAAAACTTTGCCTCCCAATCTTTCAGTATTTCCCCAATCGGCATTCCATACTGGAAACAATCAGAAGGTAAATTTGTAGAATAATGATGGCAATACCATTTAAAATCAATCCACCAAAAACATCGTAATGTATTAATGTATAGATTACTTCTATTGTTCCTCTTTTCAAAATGGATAAAAGCATCTACGAATGTAGAAGAGTGCAAAAAAGTAAACTCAAGGCATCGGTGTACACTGTTCTCTGGGTTTTGATATTGGGGGATTTGTTTCTTAACACTGGAATAACAAAGAATACATGTTGGACGTGTTAACACTGTATGTGTACTGGAAGCTTCTGTCACCAAGACTAATTCTTTTGTGTAAGCACTCCTATGTTGTGTTATTTGAAAATTCTAGGGCTGCTAAATGAAAGTAAAACTGAGACATATGAAGCAATATTCTGAAATGCAATGTGGCGATTTAGAAATCCACAGTTTGTACATATAAACCTCAACTTCCTTCTGCATTTCGACATCAGGTGCAGGGTACGAGGACTCAACTTCTCTTACAGAAAGAGAGGATGATGCGGTCTCTCCTGGTGGTTATTATAAGTATGTATGGGACATTACTCCCAGCAGCGGACCGGCGGCGTCAGACCCTGACTGTCTCACCTACATGTACTCATCACAGGTGGACATCATCCGAGACTTTAACAGCGGCCTCATCGGAGCTCTGCTCATCTGCAAAACAGGTAAGAAATCTTTCAAAGTTCTTAAATCCAATCCAGTGTGGCTGGTTGTCACGTGTCCTTTGACGTCTCTCAGGTGTCCTGACTGAGGAAAGACGACGGAACGTTCCGGAGTTCGTTCTTCTGTTCGCTGTGTTTGATGAGAGCAAGAGCTGGTATCGGCAGGTGGGCCGCATGGACAAACTGAGAAAAACACTCAGTCAGGGTCAATTTCACACCATCAACGGATACGTCAACTCAACCCTTCCAGGTGTGATCTGTCATAAATGTCTTTTCATTTATAATTGGTTCTTCCCTTCAGGCACACTCATCCGTGTTGTTCTTTCTTCAGGTTTAACCATGTGTCAAAAGAGCCCTTTTGTATCCTGGCATCTCATTGGTCTTGGCTCGACCCCAGACATCCACAGCATTCAATTTGAAGGTCACAATCTGAAGGTGTTGGATCATAAACGGATGACGCTGGAAATGACCCCCATGACTTTAACCACCGCCCTGATGAAACCTGCGGCTTTGGGACGATTTCTCATCTCTTGTAAGATCCATTTCCATCAGAAAGGTGAGATAATATCTCCTAAAACTTCTATATTAATGACACATTGAGTGTTATTCAATGCCATTCTGATTCTGGTCTGATGTTTGTGTTTGGTTCCAGCTGGCATGAATGCGTTCTTCACTGTTGACAACTGTCCTGAATCGGTGAAGGTCCCAAGTCCAGACAAACGAAATGTAAAACATTCTGATGATGATGAAGAGGACTATGAAGACAACATGTTCTCAACCATGGTATTAAAGCCAGAAGGACCCATGTCCGTGCTCCGCTCCAGTGCTAAAGGAAGGCCGAAAATTTGGGTCCATTACATCAGTGCTGAAGAAATCCAGTGGGATTACACATCTCACAGCGACGATCGGTGAGAAACATTCAGGTTTCTCCAGTCAATTATAATACAGAAGATATCCTCAGTTATTTCTCCTTGATATCAATAAGATCAAACAGAGAGAGCAAATGAGTCTCACCGGTGTCTCAGATATTTCCCCTAAGAAGGTGTCAGAAATCTCAGAAATGTCTCCATCAGAGTTTTTAGAAGGGTCATCAGAGTTTGTCAACTCTGCAAACAAAAGTCAATATTATTGAAGATCTCAATATGAATCTCATCGAATTCCCTCAAATCCAGATCTGAGCATCTGAGCAACACATTTATTCTCTAGGTTATTATTTCACATCTTTACTGCACACATGCAGTCTTAAAGAAAGAGCTAATTCCCCAAAATGTTTTCCTGTGAGACAGGCTTTCATCATCGTCATCTGCATTATCCTCTGAGTGGTTCAGAAAGGGTCCTCAGCGACTGGGTGGCACGTATAGGAAGGTGTCGTTTGTGGAGTACACCGATAAGACATTCACAGTGAAGAAGAGCACTGGGAGAAAGCTGATGGGTCCAGAACTCAGAGGAGAAGTTGGAGATACATTTCAGGTATAAACGGTCCGTAAAAAAAAATATATATTTTCATTTATTCTTGACACTCACTCCAGCTCGTATCTCCAGATTGTTTTTAAAAATATGGCCAGCCGGCCGTTTAACATTTATCCAAATGGACTGACCAACATTCAGCCTCTAAAGAAAACTGATAAAGGTAAAAATTATTACTTCCATATGCACATTACCTCTCATACCATCCTCGTGTCTTATAATGTTTCTTCCTTTGCTGATATAAGTCAAGCAGGTGGATCTTCGTTCTCTGGCCATTCCTCCAGGTGAGATCATGATGTACGTCTGGAAACTGACAGCAGATGACGGGCCAACAGAAGCCGACCCACGATGCCTCACCCACGTTTATCAGAGCATGGTGGACCCCGTTCGTGATGTGGCGTCCGGGCTCGTAGGACCTCTTATCATCTGCAAACATCAATCTCTGGATAAAAAAGGACGTGTGGTAAGATGTGGATGACTAGAAGAACATGAATTACAATCATATACAGTTGATATCTAAACTGTTCTTGTATTCACAGGTAACATCAGATAAAGAGAAGAATCTACTTTTCACAGTGTTTGATGAAAACCAAAGCTGGTTCTTTGAGGAGAACATTAACAAGAACAGTGTAGATCCTTCAAAGATTGACCGCACGGATCCGCGTTTCTACGATTCAAACGTCATGCACAGTGAGTTGCTGTGTTGAAAACGTTGTGTAGAGTTGTTTTATTATCTGTAAAATTCACTCTTATTTTTTCTATTTCTTTGACTCAGCTGTCAATGGATTCATGTTCAATCATCTGCAATTCAGCCTGTGTGTCGGTGATGTCGTACTCTGGCATGTTGCTAGCGTTGGATTGCAAAACAACTTTCTGTCCGTCTACTTCACTGGAAACACATTTGAGAGGGATAAAACATACGGAACAGTTCTTACGCTCTTCCCAATGACCGGAGACACGGTGACCACTGAAGTGGAGACACTTGGTAAACCAAAAATGCGTTTGCAACACACTACATCCATTCAGAATCATATCAAATATAAAGATGTCATACTTTACTATCAAGATTGTTAACTGTGATCTTTTTATGCTCAGGTGAATGGGAGGTGAGCGCGTTTGATCCATCTCTGAAAGATCGAGGTATGAGTGTCCGCTACACTGTTATAAACTGTGAAAGAGTTCTACCCATTGTCGACAATGAAGACTACGAGGAAGAGTTCTTGGATTTCATCAAGCAGAACTTTCAGATTCCACGTGGCACAAAGGATAAGGAGCGCACTATCGCCATCCACGTGTGCAGAAACAGAACGGTGATGGATTCAGACGGGTGGGAAAACGCCAGCCGTTCTTCAAACAATGAGACACAAAACAGAAGTCCTGTGTGTGAGATTAGATATCTGTCCGCCAAGAAGAACAGAGATACGGATGCTTTATCTCAGAATGGTATCCCGCAGGATATTCTGGATCAGCTTGACACAGAGATGGGTGGAAATTCTGTGGAACGTCAAAAAAGGTCTCATCTCATCTCTGAGTCTGATAGGAGGAGGCCGGAGTTACCGAATGACATTTCTGAGATGCTCAACATCTCAGATGAACAAAAAAACGTTACAAAGTCTGAAACGGATCATTCAAATAAAACAAGCAACGCATTTAGAAAATTATTTCTGAAAGACGAAAACGAGATCCAACACTTAAAGGATCTTCAAGAAGGTTCAAAGGCCGTATCCGAAAATCAGACTGATTTAAAAGTGAGAACCCGAAGAGAGATGTGGACTGTCAGCAAAGACAAAATAAATGAGGCGGATGTTAAAGTTGATCAAGTTTATAGCAACAATGAAGTGCTGGAAGATTCTGAAAGTTCAGGTTTGAAGAGGGATAAGATGGAGGAAAGTTTGGATCCTCTGAGCTATAATTACAAAAACCCAAAGCCGTATCAACCCAACATTGACGATCAAGAACTCACATCAAACTCTTCAGAGGGTGAGACGTCTGGCAGAAAATCATCAGATGACTATGATGATTATAGTGATGATGGAAGTATGCAGAGCACGGATCACGATGACAATGATCATTTTAACATCAGATCCACAGAGTCCAGATTCAGAAGTTACTACATCGCCGCAGAGGAAGTCATGTGGGATTACGGGATTAATCGACCAGCTCAACTTATTAAAAACAGGTTACAATTCAAACAAACATATCAAGTGTATGAAATAGTACATGAATGTAGATTGTAAAAATAAAATTTGAGCAGATTTGATAAAAAAATTTTGAGTTCATATTGAACACTTTAATGGAGGTCAGGAAGTCTCAAAACAATCCTTTTGTTAAACTTCTACTTTTCTCAAGGAGATTAATTAAGATGCAGATAATGCATTGATGACTGAATAATGGAATGACTTTTTTCACATTTCTCCAGAGAGATGAGGAGAGGACTAAAGAAATACTTCCCAGCCTATAAGAAAGTTATTTTCCGAGCGTATCAGGACAGAGATTTCAGGTATCCCATCAAACGGGGAGAACTGGATGAGCACCTCGGCATTCTGGGTCCCGTTCTGAAGGCTGAGATCAATGATGTTCTTACTGTGAGTCTCTTTATTTACTGTAAAATTATGACTTTACAATTAAAATCTCAAATTTAATACATTAACGTCTATCACCGGCTCGTCCCACAAGGTGGTTTTTAAGAACCTGGCATCCAGACCGTATTCCTTTCATCTGCATGGAGTTTATGATAAGATGCAGGGGAGTTTAAGCCCGGGAATGAACCTAGACGGTTTCAAGGTTAAAGAGGAGATACCAGGTGATGCCGTCCCACCGGGAAAGGAGAGGGTTTACAGCTGGAGGATATCGAAACGACAAGGACCCTCAGCAGCAGAGTTTGACTGCAAGGCCGGAGCTTATTACTCCAACGTTAACATGGTAAATAACAAAGTTGTACAGTAGAGAGTAAATTATATTTAATAAATGGAAAGAAGAATTAATATGTCTCAATTTCAAATAATTTAAACTGCACCAAATAAAACATTTCTTTTTCTTTTGTGTTGATCAGGAGAAGGACATTCACTCTGGTCTGATCGGCCCGATGCTGATATGTCGTCCCGGGACTCTTCGTTCACGTGTTTTGCTTCCGGGGATGACAGATTTTTTTCTGCTCTTCACCACCTTTGACGAAAGAAAGAGTTGGTACCTCGACTACAACATCAGAAAGTTCTGCAGTCCACCCTGTCAAGCTAGAGAAAACGACCCATGGTTTGAGATCAGCAACAAATTTGCTGGTATGTCGATTTCGGAGAGGAAACAAAAAGTTTTATTTGCAGCTCAGATGTTTCTCCGGAGGACAGTCTGAAATCTCAGAAGAGGTCTCAACATTTCATCGACGTCTCAAACTAAACACAGATTTGTCAAGTC
>CM065656.1:24413510-24416843 GCA_033220385.1 Triplophysa yarkandensis
CACACAAATGTACACACACACACAGACACACACACACACACACACACACAGACACACACACACACACACACACACACACACACACACACACACACACACACACACACACACACAGACGCACACACACAAACACACACTAATGTACACACACACACAGACACACACATACACACACACACACACACACACACACACACTAATGTACACACACACACAGACACACACATACACATACACACACACACACACACACACACACACACACCACACAGACACACACACACACACAAACACACACAAATGTACACACACACACACACACACACACACACACACACACACACACACACACACACACACACACTAATGTACACACACACACAGACACACACATACACACACACACACACACACACACACACACTAATGTACACACACACACAGACACACACATACACATACACACACACACACACACACACACACACACAGACACACACACACAAACACACACAAATGTACACACACACACAGACACACACACACACACACACACACAGACACACACACACACACAGACACACACAACACACACACACACACACACACACACACACACACACACACACACACACACACACACACACACACACACACACACACACACACACACACAGACACACACACACACACACACACACACACACACACACACACACGTTTATTCTGGACACTGTGTGCTGAAGTCCTGCAGAGAATCCTGGACGGATTGGAGAACATCAGAAACAGAAAGAGTCGCAGGAATTCGATAAGGTTTCCATGTTCTGGTGGTGATAAAACTGGAGAGTACTATCAGTTCCTGTTTGACAGGAAGTTCCCTCGGGATGTTTATGAAGGCTTTAGTCTGAGAGCAGAATGTTGAAGCTATTGTGTCACCTGTTATCTCACAAAGACAAACAGTGTTACACCATACACTAACAAACACTCATCTGGCTTTATTATTGTCACTTTTATTACAACTGTTTTTACACTTCGATAGTTTGCACTTTGTTAATAAATCTAATAAGTTATGGAATAACATTTTTTAATAAATGAATGAATAAACCAGACAGAACAGCCTGTTATCCACCGGAACGCCCTGAACTCTTGCTTGTGAGGATATTTACCACTACTGTCTACAGACTATCTCTATATTTATTTACTGGGTCTGTATTATTACATAAAGGGTTTGTTCCTTGGGTCAGTCCGTCTGTCTGTCTGTCTGTCTGTCTGTCTGTCTGTCTGTCTGTCTGTCTGTCTGTCAGTCTGTCTGTCTGTCAGTCTGTCTGTCTGTCTGTCTGTCAGTCAGTCTGTCTGTCTGTCTGTCTGTCTGTCTGTCTGTCTGTCTGTCTGTCTGTCTGTTTGTCAGTCTGTCTGTCTGTCTGTCTGTCTGTCTGTCTGTCTGTCAGTCTGTCTGTCTGTCAGTCTGTCTGTCTGTCTGTCTGTCAGTCAGTCTGTCTGTCTGTCTGTCTGTCTGTCTGTCTGTCTGTCTGTCTGTCTGTCAGTCTGTCTGTCTGTCTGTCAGTCTGTCTGTCTGTCTGTCTGTCTGTCTGTCTGTCTGTCTGTCAGTCTGTCTGTCTGTCTGTCAGTCTGTCTGTCTGTCTGTCTGTCTGTCTGTCAGTCTGTCTGTCTGTCTGTCCTGTCTGTCTGTCAGTCTGTCTGTCTGTCTGTCTGTCTGTCTGTCTGTCTGATGTTTGGAGTTTTAAACAAAAAGCCCACGGCGGCGGCACGTGTGATCTATAACGCTTCATCACATCTGCTGGAGTAAAGGTCATGACTCAGACGTTCTGACAGTCATTCACATTGGAATGAATTAAATCAAGACATTACTATTTTCCCCCCGAACACAAGTATGTAAAAGTGTGTCTTCAGGATTTGATGTGCTGTTTCAGTCGTCAGCAGTGAGTAAGTGACTCTGAGTAAAGCAAATGAAAAACAGACGGATGTTTGAAAGCCTTTTCCAGATCTCATTCCACTTCTTTTCCAACTGCTGTGAAGGAAACTTTCCTGATCTTCATGTCTGTGATGATGGCATATCTGTGCACTGACACATTCTCAGTTCAGACTGAAATCACTTTATACAAAAGGTCTTGTGAACATTCTCTATGTTCATATAAGTTAAATCTTAGCAAAAATATTTTAGTAGAAGTAAGAAGGAACTAAAATCTTAATGTACGTTATTATTCAAGGTATTATTGAGGATGAAAGATAGTGAGAATGGAAAGAAAAACTTCTGCAGTGAAATGGGAAACCCATTAAGACTTTTAGGGCAACAGTGACTTTATAGCTCCATGAATCAATACAGACTCATTTGTATGTGTAAATCTACTCAGTGGTCATCATCAGCATCATCAGCATCATCACATCTTCATCAGCATCATCATCATCATCATCATCATCATCTTCATCAGCATCATCAGCATCATCATCATCATCATCATCTTCATCAGCATCATCAGCATCATCATCATCATCACATCTTCATCAGCATCATCATCATCATCATCATCACATCTTCATCATCATCATCATCATCATCACATCTTCATCAGCATCATCACATCTTCATCAGCATCATCACATCTTCATCAGCATCATCAGCATCATCACATCTTCATCATCAGCATCATCAGCATCATCAGCATCATCATCATCTTCATCAGCATCATCACATCTTCATCAGCATCATCAGCATCATCACATCTTCATCAGCATCATCACATCTTCATCAGCATCATCACATCTTCATCAGCATCATCAGCATCATCACATCTTCATCAGCATCATCATCAGCATCATCAGCATAATCAGCATCATCATCATCATCCATCACCATGCTTAAAGAGAAAATACATGACTTCATTCCTTTCATTCTAACAGTAGAGGAAACATGAACTCTTAAGTGCAAACATTCATCTGAAACCGTTCATCTTTTTTTTGTAAAATAAAATAACTAAACAAACCAACTTAAACATTGACATTAAACGAACACCTCAAATATCATCATATTAAACGAGGATTTTGGTTGTATAAATACCCTAATTGTATTTTTCATTGTAATTGTAAATGCTATACAAGTAAAGATGACTTGATTTAATTCTTAATTCACATAACTGCTTTGATAGAACGTCGTTGTCTTTTGAAGTTTGTTGCTCTGCTTCAGATGTGTTTCGTGAGGGATGTTCCGTGTTTCTGAATCTTTCATCAGAACATGTATCACTATCTCTGTGATCAGGAATTAAAACTCAAATCATGTGACATGAGTTCAAGTTAAGAGTCACATCAACATTGTGC
>CM065656.1:24422343-24477343 GCA_033220385.1 Triplophysa yarkandensis
GTTAACTAGTGTTTATACAGATATTAACTAGTGTTTATACAGATATTAACTAGTGTTTATACAGATATTAACTAGTGTTTATACAGATATTAACTAGTGTTTATACAGATATTAGCTAGTGTTTATACAGATATTAGCTAGTGTTTATACAGATATTAACTAGTGTTTATACAGATGTTAACTAGTGTTTATACAGATATTAACTAGTGTTTATACAGATATTAGCTAGTGTTTATACAGATATTAACTAGTGTTTATACAGATATTAACTAGTGTTTATACAGATATTAGCTAGTGTTTATACAGATATTAACTAGTGTTTATACAGATATTAGCTAGTGTTTATACAGATATTAGCTAGTGTTTATACAGATATTAACTAGTGTTCATACAGATATTAGCTAGTGTTTATACAGATATTAACTAGTGTTTATACAGATATTAGCTAGTGTTTATACAGATATTAACTAGTGTTTATACAGATATTAACTAGTGTTTATACAGATATTAGCTAGTGTTTATACAGATATTAACTAGTGTTTATACAGATATTAGCTGGTGTTTATACAGATATTAGCTAGTGTTTATACAGATATTAACTAGTGTTTATACAGATATTAACTAGTGTTTATACAGATATTAGCTAGTGTTTATACAGATATTAGCTAGTGTTTATACAGATATTAACTAGTGTTTATACAGATATTAACTAGTGTTTATACAGATATTAACTAGTGTTTATACAGATATTAGCTGGTGTTTATACAGATATTAACTAGTGTTTATACAGATATTAGCTGGTGTTTATACAGATATATGCTAGTGTTTATACAGATATTAGCTGGTGTTTATACAGATATTAGCTAGTGTTTATACAGATATTAACTAGTGTTTATACAGATATTAACTAGTGTTTATACAGATATTAGCTAGTGTTTATACAGATGTTAGCTAGTGTTTATACAGATGTTAACTAGTGTTTATACAGATATTAACTAGTGTTTATACAGATATTAGCTGGTGTTTATACAGATATATGCTAGTGTTTATACAGATATTAGCTGGTGTTTATACAGATATTAGCTAGTGTTTATACAGATATTAACTAGTGTTTATACAGATATTAGCTAGTGTTTATACAGATGTTAACTAGTGTTTATACAGATGTTAACTAGTGTTTATACAGATATTAACTAGTGTTTATACAGATATTAGCTGGTGTTTATACAGATATATGCTAGTGTTTATACAGATATTAGCTGGTGTTTATACAGATATTAGCTAGTGTTTATACAGATATTAACTAGTGTTTATACAGATATTAGCTGGTGTTTATACAGATATATGCTAGTGTTTATACAGATGTTTGTGTGAACATAAGCTGATTTTTGTGTGTTGGTGTGGTCTGGGTAACGGCTAAATCAATTGTTTTAAACTCGACTTGTCAATTGTCCGCTTTAATCTTGTTGTAGTATTGTAAAACCTGTTCACATTGTCTGTTGTCTGAGTATTGTCTGTTGTACTCGTTTAGCAGCTAATGTTGTACCTGTTAGCGGCTAATGTTCACGTTATTTAGTCTGTTGTACCTGTTAGCGACTCATGTTCACGTTACGTAGTCTGTTTTACCTGTTAGCGGCTAATGTTCACGTTATGTAGTCTGTTGTACCTGTTAGCGGCTCATGTTCACGTTATGTAGTCTGTTGTATCTGTTAGCGACTAATGTTCACGTTATGTAGTCTGTTATACCTGTTAGCGGCTAATGTTCACGTTATGTAGTCTGTTATACCTGTTAGCGGCTAATGTTCACGTTATGTAGTCTGTTGTACCTGTTAGCGACTAATGTTCACGTTATGTAGTCTGTTGTACCTGTTAGCGACTCATGTTCACGTTATGTAGTCTGTTGTACCTGTTAGCGGCTAATGTTCACGTTATGTAGTCTGTTGTACCTGTTAGCGGCTAATGTTCACGTTATGTAGTCTGTTGTACCTGTTAGCGGCTAATGTTCACGTTATGTAGTCTGTTGTACCTGTTAGCGACTCATGTTCACGTTATGTAGTCTGTTGTACCTGTTAGCGGCTAATGTTCACGTTATGTAGTCTGTTATACCTGTTAGCGACTAATGTTCACGTTATGTAGTCTGTTGTACCTGTTAGCGACTAATGTTCACGTTATGTAGTCTGTTATACCTGTTAGCGGCTTATGTTCACGTTATGTAGTCTGTTATACCTGTTAGCGGCTTATGTTCACGTTATGTAGTCTGTTATACCTGTTAGCGACTCATGTTCACGTTATGTAGTCTGTTGTACCTGTTAGCGACTCATGTTCACGTTATGTAGTCTGTTATACCTGTTAGCGGCTAATGTTCACGTTATGTAGTCTGTTGTACCTGTTAGCGACTCATGTTCACGTTATGTAGTCTGTTGTACCTGTTAGCGGCTAATGTTCACGTTATGTAGTCTGTTATACCTGTTAGCGGCTAATGTTCACGTTATGTAGTCTGTTGTACCTGTTAGCGACTCATGTTCACGTTATGTAGTCTGTTATACCTGTTAGCGGCTAATGTTCACGTTATGTAGTCTGTTGTACCTGTTAGCGACTCATGTTCACGTTATGTAGTCTGTTATACCTGTTAGCGGCTAATGTTCACGTTATGTAGTCTGTTGTACCTGTTAGCGACTAATGTTCACGTTATGTAGTCTGTTGTACCTGTTAGCGACTAATGTTCACGTTATGTAGTCTGTTATACCTGTTAGCGGCTTATGTTCACGTTATGTAGTCTGTTATACCTGTTAGCGACTCATGTTCACGTTATGTAGTCTGTTGTACCTGTTAGCGACTCATGTTCACGTTATGTAGTCTGTTATACCTGTTAGCGGCTAATGTTCACGTTATGTAGTCTGTTGTACCTGTTAGCGACTCATGTTCACGTTATGTAGTCTGTTGTACCTGTTAGCTGCTAATGTTCACGTTATGTAGTCTGTTATACCTGTTAGCGGCTTATGTTCACGTTATGTAGTCTGTTATACCTGTTAGCGACTCATGTTCACGTTATGTAGTCTGTTGTACCTGTTAGCGACTCATGTTCACGTTATGTAGTCTGTTATACCTGTTAGCGGCTAATGTTCACGTTATGTAGTCTGTTGTACCTGTTAGCGACTAATGTTCACGTTATGTAGTCTGTTGTACCTGTTAGCGACTAATGTTCACGTTATGTAGTCTGTTATACCTGTTAGCGGCTTATGTTCACGTTATGTAGTCTGTTATACCTGTTAGCGACTCATGTTCACGTTATGTAGTCTGTTGTACCTGTTAGCGACTCATGTTCACGTTATGTAGTCTGTTATACCTGTTAGCGGCTAATGTTCACGTTATGTAGTCTGTTGTACCTGTTAGCGACTCATGTTCACGTTATGTAGTCTGTTGTACCTGTTAGCTGCTAATGTTCACGTTATGTAGTCTGTTATACCTGTTAGCGGCTAATGTTTACGTTATGTAGTCTGTTGTACCTGTTAGCGACTCATGTTCACGTTATGTAGTCTGTTATACCTGTTAGCGGCTAATGTTCACGTTATGTAGTCTGTTGTACCTGTTAGCGACTAATGTTCACGTTATGTAGTCTGTTGTACCTGTTAGCGACTCATGTTCACGTTATGTAGTCTGTTGTACCTGTTAGCGACTCATGTTCACGTTATGTAGTCTGTTGTACCTGTTAGCGGCTCATGTTCACGTTATGTAGACTGTTGTACCTGTTAGCGGCTAATGTTCACGTTATGTAGTCTGTTGTACCTGTTAGCGGCTAATGTTCACGTTATGTAGTCTGTTGTATCTGTTAGCGGCTAATGTTCACGTTATGTAGTCTGTTGTATCTGTTAGCGGCTAATGTTCACGTTATGTAGTCTGTTGTATCTGTTAGCGGCTAATTAAGTAGTGTTTTAACTGCCGAGTTTGTGTAGCATTGTTACACTTTTGGCTGACTAATGGTTGTGTAGTATTTACCTATTAGTGGCTAATACCATTTCTAAATAATTTCACTTCGGCAAAATAGAAGTTGCATGTGATTGGTTGAATCCCGCATGATTTCTGGGAGTTGTGCTTGTGTATTCAGATCGGTTGCATTAATATTCATAAACCCAAACTCTTGAGAGGAAGTGAGGTTCATAACAAAACCTCATTAACCGTGAGGCTCCTAACTTTGTCATGTTCATGAAAGCACACTGGTGTGTTACTCTAAAGATATTTCCATGTTCCTACACATGACCAGCAAAAGTTTCACTACAAACATAGATTTATTTGTGTGCTATTGTGTTGTTGCTGCAGGCAGTGTGTTTTATTGTATCTGTCAGTGTGTGATGTTTGTGTAGTGTTGTGTAAGTTGTGTAGTTTTGTACCTTCGAGCGGTTGATGTTTTGTCCGTCGGGCATTTGGAGGTTGATGGGGGACGTCTGGAGCGTCTCAGAACTCGGCGTCTTTTGTCCGTTAATGTGTGCCGTCACCATGGAAACGGGAGTCTTGGCCGGCACCACGGAGATGGCGATGCTCTGGCTGGGCGGCTTGATGAGGGCGAGGGGTTTGGCGGCCGTCCCCACAGGACAACTTCTGACGCCGAGCTTCTAAAACACAAACACTGAAGACTTAACCGTCATAGAAGTTAACAGAACTCTTCTTCTTGTGTTCAACGTCTGTCGAAACATTAAGCCCTTGTTCTCTTTTTCCCTTTAAATAAGAGAGGGGAATATTTCTGTAAATGATAAAACAGTAATCATCTGTACAACAATATCAAGGTATTTCAAAAGAACTGCATGAGATTCTGAAACATGTTTTCAGAGAGCACGTCTTGAGTCCTGTTTACTCTTCATGAGCCCTAAGAAGACGTTTCTTACAAACCGACATCTCTGAAGCAATCTTACAGTCTCATTTTAAGCTCTTCGTCATGACTTCACATGCAATCCTATCCTGAAGAAGCCCAGTTCATATTAGAAATACTCTTAATATTTCATACTCTGTTCCACCGTTGCCCTTCTCAGTTCTGAATGGCTTTTATGGTTTTGTAAGGGTTGTGAGACCTGGGGGGAGGGGACGACAGACAGAGAGACAGAGAGAGAGAGACAGGTCTTACATATTCATACGCTGTCTCTATGTAAGGGACTTTCAATGTCCTGCACACCCAGGCAATAAACCCTGACAGACAGCCACTTATATTCATGACGCTGTTTCTCTCCGACGCTTACTTTACGATGAAAGAATCGAACCCTTTAGACACAAATCTGAGCAGGGAAGCCTTCTGAAGTCAAAGTTCTTTATCGGCGTTTGCACACGTTGCACGGCTAATTTGATCATTGAGATTCTCGAGGTAAACTTTGTTAGAGGAAAACCCAAACGGTGAATTTGGATATGATAGCGTATGACATCATAAGTGCATTAGAATATAACCCAACACAACGTGCAATAGTAACGTGTGGTACCAGCAGGGTACAGCGGAAGGAAACACCTTCTTCAGATGCGCTATAACATTTCTACAACACATGTTTGCATTGACTCAAGATGATAAAATATTGCCTTTCTTATTTAAGACAGAGTAGTACTGCATTCATAAGACATGTTAGCACTTAAAGTAAAGGTCAAACACTTGCGTTCCATGTGAATGATATGAATATATATTCTTTACAGTACACGGAAGAAGAATGTGGATGTCCAAACATCCATAGATATTTTATGTGAATCATTATTACTGTTAATAGTTTGAAATACCATGTAAATGCTTTCACAGCGTTCTCTTGAAATGGGATTTCAGTAACGCTATTACTCAAAACTGAATCTTGTTTATTAATTCCTCATAAAAATATCGTAAGCATTTTGAAATTCGGTTTGTATAATGTTAATTGGTTTCAGTTTGCATTTATGTCGTCTTCTTTGTTGTATTGCAACCCTGTGTTCAACGCTTAAACTGAAACTTTCGTAAACTTCTTCTTTCGTTTACAAGAGCGAGATTTGCTGCCCGGAACAAACCGTGCGTAAATCCCGATCCAGATCTGGAGAGCAGGTGCGCCACAAGTCATTGAAAGTCACAGGTCAGCGCTACACACGGACAGATTGTCACAATGCATGGGGTCACTCTATTGTTTTAAAGGATCAATGTAATCCACAGAAAACCCAAAGCCTCGCATCTGGAGACCACCTTACCCCCTGACATCCCATTCAACCTCACCAACAGCTCATTGTGTCAGAGGTCACCTCCAACTCATGAACACAATATAAAAGGTTTAACTGCGTGGAAATGATTGATTCATTTATCGTATGCTGTGAACTTTAATCAAACCCTTCAGCATCGCTGTAAGATACACACAATACTTATGCCACTTCGTTAAAAACCTTTCTTCAAAACGGGACCTCGAAGGTTCCTTTCATTAAGATCTCGCTAGATTTTCATAAACCTTAACTACAACATTATTCTGTGTTTAGAATGTATACACACACAAAGAATATCTATCCCCGGGATTAATCTGGAATGTGTTTATCCTTCTCCATGAATGCAATATATCCAGAGAAGAGGAAGTATGGTAGGATCACGTGAAGACTTGTTCAGGTGATGACGGGCTTTGAATGAGGGTCATCGACACACAAACACTCATTAAAGATGTTTGGAGAGCAATGATGAACAGCTCGACCCATCAGCGTTCAGCTTTCTTTTCATTCTATTCATTGTGTCCACTGACCGCAGGACGACCGACTGCGTTTTCAGGATTCACGGCAGGGGGACCTGAGATCCCACAGTAGGAGTGACCGGTGGAAATGAAATGCTTTGAGGACATGGATTGGGCTGGATCGGTTTAAAACACTTTGGTCGGGCGCAGTGAAAATATGAATGTCGTTCATGAGTGTTTTGGCTTTAACCTAAGCTTCATATGAGTCCATCAAAGGAGAACTGGATAAGTCTGATGTACCCCGTGTGTTTTTAACAGCAGAATGAAACGGAACCTTCTGCCGAACGTCAGGTCACGAGCCAATCCTTCACGCTCTGATGATACGTGACTGTCTGATGGTGGGCATCAAAATACTGAAACCCAAGAGTCTGACATCACAAATATTCTGCTATCATTTTGGTTTGAATCGATTACATCAACACATCGAAAAGGCAAAACCATCTTTTTTTGTTCACACTACTCACATCAAGGTTACATTAATGCACGTGTTAGGGAAGTAAAATTCGTATATGCTGCCACGACCCTCACCTAACACTTGTTCACATGAAACAAGTGTAATATTATGTGTATGGATTGTAATATTGACCTTGACTATAACCTTGACTTTATTGTCATGGCAACAGAGTCAGTATGTTTGTACAATACGCTGATATATACCGCACACTCGTGAGATCTGTTAACCGCCTGAACGTCTCGGTTATCAAGAATGTTCAAAGCTAATTTCTCTCTAATCCATAAAACGTAATTCTTGTGCGACTAAAGCGAGCTGATTGTTTTCTTGTTTCAGTTCATCTGATCGATAGGGACGCAGCAGCAAAAGCGTTGTGTGTGCGGCGATCTTCTTAATGATGGCTCGACTTCATCACACACACAAATAAAATGCTGCGCGCGGCATGTGACGAGCGGAGAAATCAATCTTCGCTGAACTATGACTGTCAGCTTCTTCAGGCCATACAAGAATAAACTCAAGACACACGGGCGCTCTGATCATGACCGGGTCGATGCGTGCCGTATGCTCGACATGTCTTAATATATGTCTCAAGTAGAAGACCTGATTAAAAAAGCTATTTCAATTTTATATTAAATCATTAATTCAATGTTGATTGGCAGCATTTTATTAAATAATAGATTTGATTACTAAAAAGGACCTCTATATCTAAATCTATTAAGTTCTCTCGAACACAGACAGGATGTATCAGATGTGTGAAAGCGGATCACTCTTATCCCCGGCCGCAGAAGACAACACATGACACGACACAGATGCTTCCACGCATCTGCTCTTATGTTAGTGTTTCAGAGCGATTCGACCCCGCTCATCGAGGGCATCCTGCTGTGTTTCACCACGGCCCGATCAAACATGAATAAAGCAGCTAATAAAAGCCCTCTGGATTACTGGATAACGACAGGCGGGATTTTAAAAGCTGGGCTGGAACGGAGCTCTGCAGGACGTGGCCCTTCAGGAACAGATCCTACAGTATTGATTTACTCGACAGTATTTCCGTTTTCATGTTCAATCTTTACACAGAAGCAAGATCTTAAAAGGAAAGTTAATCTTGCTCATCATTTATTCAGCCTTGTGCGATTTTAGGCCCGTACAAGAGTCTTCAGTTGAACAAAAGAAGCTATTCTGAAAAATGTCCTAGTGGTTTTGTGTTCTTCTCAAGATCTTCTGTGTTGGGCAGAAGAAAGTCAAATGAAGTGTTTGAGTAACATCTTCAATATTTTGAGCGTGTCCTGCTGAAGGTATTTATTGATCATTTCCTTCTGTATTTAGTTTCTGAGTAATCCACACGAGCAGACGCTATTCTGCTCAATCATCGTGTTTCTTTTTTCATTTAAACAAAAGTTATGTTATGAGCTTAAGCATCGTTTTTGTGTCGTACATTTGAACATCACTACAAGTACGGACCCTACAGGAAAGTGTACAGCGTGCAGAACAGGGACGTCTCTATAACTTCCATCCTTTCTGACAGTATTTCGCACATCATCACAGCGACCTTGTCAAGAGCCAATCACAGCCTCATTCTTTACGATGGGCGGCTCTCTGTTTGAGTGACATTTCAAGGACGGCCTTCTCTGTCCTCGTTCCTCACTCTGTATTCTGTCTTTTATTGGCCAACTACGAAGACATTAATGTAAAACACAACGTTGGGAAAGTGACTAGAAAAAAATGATGAACAACCAACAGATTACGAAGGCATTTATGAGCATTTTCACAAACAAGAAGCACTTCGATTAGGCGCTATACTGTATATCGACATAAACCACTATGATTAAGATTTTAGTTTGCATAAAGTTTAAGGACATGTCTTAAGGACATCAAAATAGAGAAATTTGGCGTCACTTTTCTGTACAGTAAAGAACATACACAGCTGATGTCTCTATTGATCACCACGGTTAACACGCTCGGATTACGTTGGTTTAAAGAAGTCGGACAGATCCCACCGCTTCCTGGGAAATCTCTGAGGATCATCTGAGTGGAAATCCGGTCCAACCACCGAACGCAAGAGAGACGGCGGCCGTCTCAATAGTGATCGATTACACATATCACAACACACTACAGCGACCTCGCTCAACACATCAGTAAACCAACTCAACTTTATACATCTAAGAATTGTGAGATCAAAAAACTGCCAGTATGTAAATGTGTGAACTCCATGATCTGTTCCATTAGAGTTTAGTTTCTGGCACTTCTTGTTGAAATGCACGCACAGTCCTGAATCTTTCTGGGACGTCAATAGAAGAGGTGAAGGCCCTGGGTCTCGCCGGGACCTGTGATCAAGAAGGTGTAGAAGATGAGCGTCTCTAGTTCTCTCTCGTCTCTTCTGTGCGTTTAAACCATCTTTAGTCTATAAATAGGTCCGGCACTTCGTCTGTACAGGCTGAATATAAAGCGTGCCACCTTCTGGTTGCCAAGCACGAAAAAACACCGGGTCAATCGCGGAACGACACCACGGACAACCGAGATGACATTGAACAACTGGTTTTTAATGAATGCTTATGAAGTTCACCCAGGATTTAAACCAGGCAGACGTTAAACCACGGCACCATGTGAAACATTTCAGTTCGTTGAAATCAATTCTAACATGCCGAAAATGTTAATAACAGCATCAGGGAGGCATGAAAAATCAATAAATCAGAAATACTCACAATTATAAGTCTCCAAGTCATTTTACAGAATAAAAGAAACTTTATTTGGGGAATTATTCCGAGGGCTTGCCTACGCTTTCTGTAGAATCACTCAAGGATCCAGACAGGAATTATTGGTTTCTAGCTCTCATGCCGTTCTGAACTCGTATGACATTTACAAGTCTAAAACGATTTGGGGTGTGCGGTCCCCTCACTAGCGTTATTATAATGTTCATGAATTCTTAAATTAAACGTATAAGGTAAGAAACCAAGGACCTTTAAAAGACCTCCACCGGGTTTGATTTGAAAGGATACTTTAAAGTCGACTAGATACACATTATCAGCCGTGCAACAGTGACGCCTGGAGCTACAGCACCGACCAGAGAAGATCTCAATCTGATCACACATAGTCATCACAAACATAACACATCAATAACAAAATACCCATCCAGCTATAATCTCGCCCGGCCAGAGTCTCCAAAGTCAAGCCAACTGGGTCACGATCAAATCCAACTCTCAGATATATCGTGTTCTTAACAATCGTTTCATTTGCTGGAAATGTTCTTTGTAGAGCGGAAGACCTCTTAGTTCCAGCGTGTTCTCAAATAACCTTTACAATCACGAGAACAAAACTTGTGTTTTCTGATATGAATATTTCAAGGCATCTCAAGGAAATGACATCGTGGAGCAGAAGTGCTTGTTGGGGTTTTACGAAGCCGTGTGCGGCAGTAAACTCTGGAATTACAGTACGATGTGACCCATAAAACACAGCTTCACCCCATCAATGATTGAAGGGACTTTAAGGAGGTCAGGGCTGAAAACACTCCAGAACATAAGTGACACAATCACACCAAAGACCAGACGCCGGTACCCCGAAATCTATCAACTCATCATCTATTAACCAATCAGCATCAACGACCAGTTTTTAAGATGCCAATCAATATTATCACAACTCAACACACACCGCTCATGTCTGGATCCAATCAACGGAGTCATCTCTGCATGTGTTGACCAAATGGAGTAATCCTATTGGTCATCTAACCGGCTCTAATCTCATGACATCATTAAGGTCCGCTGGCACAGAAAGCCACGGAGTGTTGAGTCAGATGTCAAAGATTCGTCGTCAGAAGGAATCATAAAGTCGTGATGGATTGTTTTACATCAAACATTGAAAAACTGAATAGAACTTAAAAACAAAGATGCTGATTGAATTCATCTCTATACGACTTTAAACCTACACGACAAAAACAGTTTCAATCATTCAACCAATAACTTTCTACATTTTTTATTTACTAAATTAAATATCCTTTCATCCTAACATGTGAGAGGCCAGTTCTAATAATTTTGTGTTATTATGTGGTTTGACAATATTGAGACCCATCCTGCACTTCATCCGGAGTTTCTTCTAAAATGACAATACCCCCCCACACCATCAGTGACCAATCAGAACAGTCCCTGAAACTTTAACACCTTGTTAACGTCAATTACACAAATATTTTCACGTAGTAAACACACCTGGACATTAAATCTACGTTGAAAAATCTACGTTTCATAACTGTTTTTTATAACAAGTTTGCGATATCTCACAAAAACATTTACATTTCTCTTATTCTAACATTTCTGTGGAGTTTTTTATATCTCGAAACACAAAATTGGCAAAGTGCTTTAAAGAGCTGTTGTGCACCAGAGTTATTTCCACACGGACGACATGTCTTGAATGGCATCACCATGGCTACCATCTAACCCACCTGAAGCAGAATAATAACAAGAATGTGGTTTATAAACACGATCACACCGTGTCGCCTGGCACTGAAGTGTCTTGTAAGAAAAGCCGATTTATATTTGCTCGGGGATAAAGTGCACTTGATTTGTTTCTGAGTAATGACAGTGATTTACCGCAGGCAGCGTTGCTATGAGATACAATAGATCAAAATATTAAAAAGCCTTTGTGTTTATTAAAATCCAGCTTCTGTTGCTCATCCCTATTATATCGACCTATTCCTGGAGAAGTCTGCACAGCTTTCACTCCATTTATATGCCGTCTAGAATAGAACTTTTGTGACTCTTGCCCTCGCTGCCCATAACATCAGGCCTTGTTGCCATCGGATACCACCAGATTGCCTTATCAAATGTGGATGAACTTTGCAAAATAGAAATGTTGCCAATAGAAATTGATGGCATTCACTGCCTGTAATAAATCATTTTGAGATCACATCTGTAAACACATGAATAACCCTCTTATAAAGGGCGGTGTCAGAGACTAAATGTCATTTTTTTGTTCATTCAATTACAAATGAGAACTTACTATGAGTATTGTCCCATTATCTCATCCTCGGCTTGTGTCCAAAGATAATGTCCGGTTGACATGTTTGACCACATCCCTTCATAAAAACCACAATGGAACATTAAACGTCCTACATGTGAACTAGATGTTGAGTCCCGACTTTAAACTGTCGCTCAAATGTTTTCATGCACACAAACTTCTAAGAAATGTGCATGTATCGCAGAAAAGTCTGTTGATGGAAGGATGGATGGATGGATGGAAGGATGGATGGAAGGATGGATGGATGGATGGAAGGATGGATGGATGGAAGGATGGATGGATGGATGGATGGATGGATGGATGGATGGATGGATGGATGGATGGATGGATGGATGGAAGGATGGATGGATGGAAGGATGGATGGATGGATGGATGGATGGATGGATGGATGGATGGATGGATGGATGGATGGATGGATGGATGGATGGATGGATGGATGCTGCTATATGACTCCAGAACACACAACAAATGCTGTATTTCCTGGACAGTTCCAAACACACATTATGTTACATTCAGGCGTCCATAATATGACCAGATCAGATATATAACCGCGCAAAAGAATCCCGACACACAACAACAAATTCAATCTATAATATGTTCGAGAATAATTCAAACATCCTCCATGAGTTCTGTAACTTTGACCATTGACCCCGCTCATCATCAGTCAGGTCAGCAGCTATCACAAGGAGAAATGTACGAGATGTTCTTGTTTGATCAAGTAAATGTCCATTTGCTTGTTGTTTTTTGCCTTTGTGTATGACTGTTAAAGGCACCGTGGGCCCGTGAGACACAGATACACAAATCACTTTGGACAGAACACTGGGCTGCTTTCAAACCAAGACGTGCCAGCCAACTCACATCTGTGCTTCTGCATCAAACGTATGCGAGCTGTAAACGCTCGTGTTTCTCTCGAGGGCTGCTTTATATTAAAGGAACAGTTCACCCGATGATGAAAATTCTGTCCTGATACACACACACTGGTGTGGTTTCTATCTGGTGTGGACCTTTATGTTCTGTCAAGTACGAATGGGTGGATTTAGTGATAAATCCAGCTGCTCTCTGTGCATGGAAAGTGAATGGGGACCTGGGCCCAAAATGACACATGAAGATGCCGGAGGGGTTCAGCAGCGTGAAACTGTGAATAATAATTTAATTTAGTTTCCTGTCATGTAGCGCACAACCTTCCTTTGCTACTTCTCTTTAAAGCACGCAGAAATGTAAGTAAGATCCGAATAAACAGTTCGTATCCGATCTATTTCTCTACATGCTTAAAAGAACACAAACATCACTTCTAAACAGTGAAACAAACCTTGTGTTAATGTGCATGGCATTTGATACACA
This sequence comes from Triplophysa yarkandensis, assembly GCA_033220385.1. Taxonomy (NCBI): domain Eukaryota; kingdom Metazoa; phylum Chordata; class Actinopteri; order Cypriniformes; family Nemacheilidae; genus Triplophysa; species Triplophysa yarkandensis. Next base: position 24,435,838 of record CM065656.1, read on the forward strand.
CACACACACACACACGCACGCACGCACGCAGACACGCACGCACGCAGACACACACACACACACACACACACACACACACACACACACACACACACACACACACAGAGACACACACACAGACACACACACACACACACACAGACACACACACACACACACGCACGCACGCACGCACGTACACACGCACACACGCACACACACACACAGACACACACAGACAAACACAGAGACACACACACACACACACACACACACACACACACACACACACACACACAGACACAGACACACACAGAGACACACACACACACACACACACACACACACACACACACACACACACACACACAGACACAGACACACACACACACACACACACACACACACACACACACACACACACACACACACACACACAGACACACACACACACACACACACACAGAGACACACACACACACACACACAGAGACACACACACACACACACACACACAGACACACACACACACACACACACACACACACAGAGACACACACACACACACACACACACACAGACACACACACACACACACACACAAACACACACACACACAAACTATATTTTGAGGTAGAGCCGAGAACAAATCAAAGCTGGAATTTTATGAGTGTTTCTGGATCGGTGATGCAACCCAAAGCAATAACACAACAATACAGAAGAAATGTCTCACAACATTTAAACTCATTTCAGGAAGGACCGATCCTTGGATGTGACACAAGATGACTTACTACAGCGCTACACAATCACTGTAAGCTTAGAGAAGCGGTCCACCTTCATCTCAATGTAAAATATCTTGACACTGAGTTAAAATTAGACCCGGCAAACATGTTCCTATAAAAGAGTTGACAAGAGCATGTTTCCACACACAACACACACACAACTGTTCTACAATATGTTGTGATGTTAAAGAGAAGCAGTTTTAACAACACACACACAACTGTTCTACAATATGTTGTGATGTTAAAGAGAAGCAGTTTTAACAACACACACACAACTGTTCTACAATATGTTGTGATGTTAAAGAGAAACAGTTTTAACAACACACACACAACTGTTCTACAATATGTTGTGATGTTAAAGAGAAACAGTTTTAACAACACACACACAACTGTTCTACAATATGTTGTGATGTTAAAGAGAAACAGTTTTATCAACACACACACAACTGTTCTACAATATGTTGTGATGTTAAAGAGAAACAGTTTTAACAACACACACACAACTGTTCTACAATATGTTGTGATGTTAAAGAGAAGCAGTTTTATCAACACACACACAACTGTTCTACAATATGTTGTGATGTTAAAGAGAAGCAGTTTTAACAACACACACACAACTGTTCTACAATATGTTGTGATGTTAAAGAGAAGCAGTTTTAACAACACACACACAACTGTTCTACAATATGTTGTGATGTTAAAGAGAAACAGTTTTAACAACACACACACAACTGTTCTACAATATGTTGTGATGTTAAAGAGAAACAGTTTTATCAACACACACACAACTGTTCTACAATATGTTGTGATGTTAAAGAGAAACAGTTTTAACAACACACACACAACTGTTCTACAATATGTTGTGATGTTAAAGAGAAGCAGTTTTATCAACACACACACAACTGTTCTACAATATGTTGTGATGTTAAAGAGAAGCAGTTTTAACAACACACACACAACTGTTCTACAATATGTTGTGATGTTAAAGAGAAGCAGTTTTAACAACACACACACAACTGTTCTACAATATGTTGTGATGTTAAAGAGAAACAGTTTTAACAACACACACACAACTGTTCTACAATATGTTGTGATGTTAAAGAGAAACAGTTTTATCAACACACACACAACTGTTCTACAATATGTTGTGATGTTAAAGAGAAACAGTTTTAACAACACACACACAACTGTTCTACAATATGTTGTGATGTTAAAGAGAAGCAGTTTTAACAACACACACACAACTGTTCTACAATATGTTGTGATGTTAAAGAGAAACAGTTTTAACAACACACACACAACTGTTCTACAATATGTTGTGATGTTAAAGAGAAACAGTTTTATCAACACACACACAACTGTTCTACAATATGTTGTGATGTTAAAGAGAAGCAGTTTTAACAACACACACACAACTGTTCTACAATATGTTGTGATGTTAAAGAGAAGCAGTTTTAACAACACACACACAACTGTTCTACAATATGTTGTGATGTTAAAGAGAAACAGTTTTATCAACACACACACAACTGTTCTACAATATGTTGTGATGTTAAAGAGAAGCAGTTTTAACAACACACACACAACTGTTCTACAATATGTTGTGATGTTAAAGAGAAACAGTTTTAACAACACACACACAACTGTTCTACAATATGTTGTGATGTTAAAGAGAAACAGTTTTATCAACACACACACAACTGTTCTACAATATGTTGTGATGTTAAAGAGAAGCAGTTTTAACAACACACACACAACTGTTCTACAATATGTTGTGATGTTAAAGAGAAACAGTTTTAACAACACACACACAACTGTTCTACAATATGTTGTGATGTTAAAGAGAAGCAGTTTTAACAACACACACACAACTGTTCTACAATATGTTGTGATGTTAAAGAGAAGCAGTTTTAACAACACACACACAACTGTTCTACAATATGTTGTGATGTTAAAGAGAAACAGTTTTATCAACACACACACAACTGTTCTACAATATGTTGTGATGTTAAAGAGAAGCAGTTTTATCAACACACACACAACTGTTCTACAATATGTTGTGATGTTAAAGAGAAGCAGTTTTAACAACACACACACAACTGTTCTACAATATGTTGTGATGTTAAAGAGAAACAGTTTTAACAACACACACACAACTGTTCTACAATATGTTGTGATGTTAAAGAGAAACAGTTTTAACAACACACACACAACTGTTCTACAATATGTTGTGATGTTAAAGAGAAGCAGTTTTAACAACACACACACAACTGTTCTACAATATGTTGTGATGTTAAAGAGAAGCAGTTTTAACAACACACACACAACTGTTCTACAATATGTTGTGATGTTAAAGAGAAACAGTTTTAACAACACACACACAACTGTTCTACAATATGTTGTGATGTTAAAGAGAAGCAGTTTTAACAACACACACACAACTGTTCTACAATATGTTGTGATGTTAAAGAGAAGCAGTTTTAACAACACACACACAACTGTTCTACAATATGTTGTGATGTTAAAGAGAAGCAGTTTTAACAACACACACACAACTGTTCTACAATATGTTGTGATGTTAAAGAGAAGCAGTTTTAACAACACACACACAACTGTTCTACAATATGTTGTGATGTTAAAGAGAAGCAGTTTTAACAACACACACACAACTGTTCTACAATATGTTGTGATGTTAAAGAGAAGCAGTTTTAACAACACACACACAACTGTTCTACAATATGTTGTGATGTTAAAGAGAAACAGTTTTATCAACACACACACAACTGTTCTACAATATGTTGTGATGTTAAAGAGAAACAGTTTTAACAACACACACACAACTGTTCTACAATATGGTGTGATGTTAAAGAGAAACAGTTTTATCAACACACACACAACTGTTCTACAATATGTTGTGATGTTAAAGAGAAGCAGTTTTAACAACACACACACAACTGTTCTACAATATGTTGTGATGTTAAAGAGAAGCAGTTTTAACAACACACACACAACTGTTCTACAATATGTTGTGATGTTAAAGAGAAGCAGTTTTAACAACACACACACAACTGTTCTACAATATGTTGTGATGTTAAAGAGAAACAGTTTTATCAACACACACACAACTGTTCTACAATATGTTGTGATGTTAAAGAGAAACAGTTTTATCAACACACACACACAACTGTTCTACAATATGTTGTGATGTTAAAGAGAAACAGTTTTATCAGTGCGCACACAAATAAGAATAAAACCTTACAGAAAGACATTATATATATATATATATGACACTTCCGCTTCACAACAGATAGAATATAAACATGAGATCATGATGGCTCGTATGCTGATGCTGATGCTGATGCTGATGCTGATGCTGATGCTGACTTGGGTTTTGTGTTCCCCTCCCCCTCTCCATGAATGAGCCCCCCCCCCCCCCCCCCCCCATACCCAAACTCTACACACTCCACTCCATGTTAGGAGAGAGCACACACCCCTTCTACACAAGATGGAAGCTTCCGCTATCACAACTACACACACTGCTGTCCGAGGTGCTGAACACTGCTGTATGATGTCACACGTGTGTCAACGTTTCTGCACGGCTCTATTATGGGATGTTCAATATCATCACAGACCACAATAATGGAAATGTGACCCTGTTACACTGTGAAGAAGTGCAAATAAAGTTATAATTGAGTGTGTTAATAAAGTTATACATAAGTGTGTAAATAAAGTTATAAATGAGTGTGTTAATAAAGTTATACATAAGTGTGTTAATAAAGTTATACATAAGTGTGTTAATAAAGTTATACATAAGTGTGTTAATAAAGTTATACATAAGTGTGTAAATAAAGTTATAAATAAGTGTGTAAATAAAGTTATACATAAGTGTGTTAATAAAGTTATACATAAGTGTGTAAATAAAGTTATACATAAGTGTGTTAATAAAGTTATACATAAGTGTGTTAATAAAGTTATACATAAGTGTGTAAATAAAGTTATAAATAAGTGTGTTAATAAAGTTATACATAAGTGTGTTAATAAAGTTATACATAAGTGTGTTAATAAAGTTATACATAAGTGTGTTAATAAAGTTATAAATAAGTGTGTAAATAAAGTTATAATTGAGTGTGTTAATAAAGTTATACATAAGTGTGTAAATAAAGTTATAAATGAGTGTGTTAATAAAGTTATACATAAGTGTGTTAATAAAGTTATACATAAGTGTGTAAATAAAGTTATAAATAAGTGTGTTAATAAAGTTATACATAAGTGTGTTAATAAAGTTATACATAAGTGTGTTAATAAAGTTATACATAAGTGTGTTAATAAAGTTATACATAAGTGTGTAAATAAAGTTATAAATGAGTGTGTTAATAAAGTTATACATAAGTGTGTAAATAAAGTTATAAATAAGTCTGTTAATAAAGTTATAAATAAGTGTGTTAATAAAGTTATAAATAAGTGTGTTAATAAAGTTATACATAAGTGTGTAAATAAAGTTATAAATGAGTGTGTTAATAAAGTTATACATAAGTGTGTTAATAAAGTTATACATAAGTGTGTTAATAAAGTTATACATAAGTGTGTTAATAAAGTTATACATAAGTGTGTTAATAAAGTTATAAATAAGTGTGTTAATAAAGTTATAAATAAGTGTGTTAATAAAGTTATAAATAAATGTGTAAATAAAGTTATACATAAGTGTGTAAATAAAGTTATAAATGAGTGTGTTAATAAAGTTATACATAAGTGTGTAAATAAAGTTATAAACGAGTGTGTTAATAAAGTTATACATAAGTGTGTTAATAAAGTTATACATAAGTGTGTTAATAAAGTTATAAATAAGTGTGTTAATAAAGTTATAAATAAGTCTGTTAATAAAGTTATAAATAAATGTGTAAATAAAGTTATAAATAAGTGTGTTAATAAAGTTATAAATGAGTGTGTTAATAAAGTTATAAATAAATGTGTTAATAAAGTTATAAATAAGTGTGTTAATAAAGTTATAAATAAATGTGTAAATAAAGTTATAAATAAGTGTGTTAATAAAGTTATAAATAAGTGTGTTAATAAAGTTATACATAAGTGTGTAAATAAAGTTATAAATAAGTGTGTTAATAAAGTTATAAATAAGTGTGTTAATAAAGTTATAAATAAGTGTGTTAATAAAGTTATAAATAAGTGTGCTAATAAAGTTATAAATAAGTGTGTTAATAAAGTTATAAATAAGTGTGTTAATAAAGTTATAAATAAGTGTGTTAATAAAGTTATAAATAAGTGTGTTAATAAAGTTATAAATAAGTCTGTTAATAAAGTTATAAATAAGTGTGTTAATAAAGTTATAAATAAGTGTGTTAATAAAGTTATAAATAAGTCTGTTAATAAAGTTATAAATAAGTGTGTTAATAAAGTTATAAATAAGTGTGTTAATAAAGTTATAAATAAGTGTGTTAATAAAGTTATAAATAAGTGTGTTAATAAAGTTATAAATAAGTGTGTTAATAAAGTTATAAATAAGTGTGTTAATAAAGTTATAAATAAGTCTGTTAATAAAGTTATAAATAAGTCTGTTAATAAAGTTATAAATAAGTGTGTTAATAAAGTTATAAATAAGTCTGTTAATAAAGTTATAAATAAGTCTGTTAATAAAGTTATAAATAAGTCTGTTAATAAAGTTATAAATAAGTCTGTTAATAAAGTGAAAATAAAGGAAGTTAAAACACGAGTTCATGTTCATAAAAGTGATTATAAAAGTAACGCAAACTCTTCAGAAACACAACCAGAATCTCAAAATGGACGCAAATATTTACCAACATCTACACAATTTAACTACACAATCCAACTACACAATTTAACCACACAATCTAACTACACAATTTAACCACACAATCGAACTACACAATTTAACCACACCATCTAACTACACAATTTAACTACACACTTAACTACACAATTTAACCACACAATCTAACTACACAATTTAACTACACAATTAACTACACAATTTAACCACACAATCTAACTACACAATTTAACCACACAATCTAACTACAAAATTTAACTACACCATCTAACTACACAATTTAACTACACACTTAACTACACAATTTAACCACACAATCTAACTACACAATTTAACTACACAATTAACTACACAATTTAACCACACAATCTAAGTACACAATTTAACTACACAATTAACTACACAATCTAACTACAAAATTTAACTACACAATTAACTACACAATTTAACCACACAATCTAACTACACAATTTAACCACACAATCTAACCACACAATTTAACTACACAATTAACTACACAATTTAACCACACAATCTAACCACACAATTTAACTACACAATTAACTACACAATTTAACCACACAATCTAACTACACAATTTAACTACACAATTAACTACACAATTTAACCACACAATCTAACTACATAATTTGACTACACAATTAACTACACAATCTAACTACAAAATTAACTACACAATTTAACCACACAATCTAACTACACAATTAACTACACAATTTAACCACACAATCTAACTACACAATTTAACCACACAATCTAACCACACAATTTAACTACACAATTAACTACACAATTTAACCACACAATCTAACTACACAATTAACTACACAATTTAACCACACAATCTAACTACACAATTTAACTACACAATTAACTACACAATTTAACTACATAATTAACTACACAATATAACTACACAATTTAACCACACAATCTAACTACACAATTTAACCACACAATCTAACCACACAATCTAACTACACAATTTAACCACACAATCTAACCACACAATTTAACTACACAATTAACTACACAATTTAACCACACAATCTAACTACACAATTTAACTACACAATTAACTACACAATTTAACCACACAATCTAACTACATAATTTGACTACACAATTAACTACACAATTTAACTACACAATTAACTACACAATTTAACCACACAATCTAACTACACAATTAACTACACAATTTAACCACACAATCTAACTACACAATTTAACCACACAATCTAACCACACAATTTAACTACACAATTAACTACACAATTTAACCACACAATCTAACTACACAATTAACTACACAATTTAACCACACAATCTAACTACACAATTTAACTACACAATTAACTACACAATTTAACTACATAATTAACTACACAATATAACTACACAATTTAACCACACAATCTAACTACACAATTTAACTACACACTTAACTACACAATTTAACCACACAATCTAAGTACACAATTTAACTACACAATTTAACCACACAATCTAACTACACAATTTAACTACACAATTAACTACACAGTCTAACTACGAAATTTAACTACACAATTAACTACACAATTAACTACACAATTAAACCACACAGTTTAACTACACAATTAACTACACAATTTAACCACACAATCTAACTACACATGTTAAACACACAATCTAACCACACAATTTAACTACACACTTAACTACACAATTTAACCACACAATCTAACTACATAATTTAACTACACAATTAACTACACAATTTAACCACACAATCTAAGTACACAATTTAAGTACACAATTAACTACACAATCTAACTACAAAATTTAACTACACAATTAACTACACAATTTAACCACACAATCTAACTACACAATTTAACTACACAATTAACTACACAATTTAACCACACAGTTTAACTACACAATTAACTACACAATTTAACCACACAGTTTAACTACACAATTAACTACACAATTTAACCACACAATCTAACTACACAATTTAACCACACAATCTAACTACACAATTTAACTACACAATTAACTACACAATCTAACCACACAATTTAACTACACAATTAACTACACAATTTAACCACACAATCTAACTACACAATTTAACTACACAAACACTATTTGTGTTAATAAACACAACACAATGTAACTACACAAACACTATATGTGTTAATAAACACAACACAATGTAACTACACAAACACTATATGTGTTAATAAACACAACACAATGTAACTACACAAACACTATATGTGTTAATAAACACAACACAATGTAACTACACAAACACTATTTGTGTTAATAAACACAACACAGTGTAACTACACAAACACTATTTGTGTTAATAAACACAACACAATGTAACTAAACAAACACTATTTGTGTTAATAAACACAACACAATGTAACTACACAAACACTATTTGTGTTAATAAACACAACACAATGTAACAACACAAACACTATTTGTGTTAATAAACACAACACAATGTAACTACACAAACACTATTTGTGTTAATAAACACAACACAGTGTAACTACACAAACACTATTTGTGTTAATAAACACAACACAATGTAACTAAACAAACACTATTTGTGTTAATAAACACAACACAATGTAACTACACAAACACTATTTGTGTTAATAAACACAACACAATGTAACTACACAAACACTATTTGTGTTAATAAACACAACACAATGTAACTACACAAACACTATTTGTGTTAATAAACACAACACAATGTAACTACACGAAACACTATTTGTGTTAATAAACACAACACAATGTAACTACACAAACACTATTTGTGTTAATAAACACAACACAATGTAACTACACAAACACTATTTGTGTTAATAAACACAACACAATGTAACTACACAAACACTATATGTGTTAATAAACACAACACAGTGTAACTACACAAACACTATTTGTGTTAATAAACACAACACAATGTAACTACACAAACACTATTTGTGTTAATAAACACAACACAATGTAACTACACAAACACTATTTGTGTTAATAAACACAACACAATGTAACTACACAAACACTATATGTGTTAATAAACACAACACAGTGTAACTACACAAACACTATTTGTGTTAATAAACACAACACAGTGTAACTACACAAACACTATTTGTGTTAATAAACACAACACAATGTAACTACACAAACACTATTTGTGTTAATAAACACGACACAGTGTAACTACACAAACACTATATGTGTTAATAAACACGACACAATGTAACTACACAAACACTATTTGTGTTAATAAACACAACACAATGTAACTACACAAACACTATTTGTGTTAATAAACACAACACAGTGTAACTACACAAACACTATTTGTGTTAATAAACACAACACAATGTAACTACACAAACACTATTTGTGTTAATAAACACAACACAGTGTAACTACACAAACACTATATGTGTTAATAAACACAACACAATGTAACTACACAAACACTATTTGTGTTAATAAACACAACACAATGTAACTACACAAACACTATATGTGTTAATAAACACAACACAATGTAACTACACAAACACTATATGTGTTAATAAACACAACACAATGTAACTACACAAACACTATCTGTGTTAATAAACACAACACAATGTAACTACACAAACACTATATGTGTTAATAAACACAACACAGTGTAACTACACAAACACTATTTGTGTTAATAAACACAACACAGTGTAACTACACAAACACTATTTGTGTTAATAAACACAACACAATGTAACTACACAAACACTATATGTGTTAATAAACACAACACAATGTAACTACACAAACACTATTTGTGTTAATAAACACAACACAATGTAACTACACGAAACACTATTTGTGTTAATAAACACAACACAGTGTAACTACACAAACACTATTTGTGTTAATAAACACAACACAATGTAACTACACAAACACTATTTGTGTTAATAAACACAACACAGTGTAACTACACAAACACTATTTGTGTTAATAAACACAACACAATGTAACTACACAAACACTATTTGTGTTAATAAACACAACACAATGTAACTACACAAACACTATATGTGTTAATAAACACAACACAATGTAACTACACAAACACTATTTGTGTTAATAAACACAACACAATGTAACTACACGAAACACTATTTGTGTTAATAAACACAACACAGTGTAACTACACAAACACTATTTGTGTTAATAAACACAACACAGTGTAACTACACAAACACTATTTGTGTTAATAAACACAACACAGTGTAACTACACAAACACTATTTGTGTTAATAAACACAACACAATGTAACTACACAAACACTATTTGTGTTAATAAACACAACACAATGTAACTACACAAACACTATTTGTGTTAATAAACACAACACAATGTAACTACACAAACACTATATGTGTTAATAAACACAACACAATGTAACTACACAAACACTATTTGTGTTAATAAACACAACACAGTGTAACTACACGAAACACTATTTGTGTTAATAAACACAACACAGTGTAACTACACAAACACTATTTGTGTTAATAAACACAACACAGTGTAACTACACAAACACTATTTGTGTTAATAAACACAACACAGTGTAACTACACAAACACTATTTGTGTTAATAAACACAACACAATGTAACTACACAAACACTATTTGTGTTAATAAACACAACACAATGTAACTACACAAACACTATTTGTGTTAATAAACACAACACGATGTAACTACACAAACACTATTTGTGTTAATAAACACAACACAATGTAACTACACAAACACTATTTGTGTTAATAAACACAACACAATGTAACTACACAAACACTATATGTGTTAATAAACACAACACAATGTAACTACACAAACACTATCTGTGTTAATAAACACAACACAATGTAACTACACAAACACTATATGTGTTAATAAACACAACACAGTGTAACTACACAAACACTATTTGTGTTAATAAACACAACACAGTGTAACTACACAAACACTATTTGTGTTAATAAACACAACACAATGTAACTACACAAACACTATTTGTGTTAATAAACACAACACAATGTAACTACACAAACACTATTTGTGTTAATAAACACAACACAATGTAACTACACAAACACTATATGTGTTAATAAACACAACACAATGTAACTACACAAACACTATTTGTGTTAATAAACACAACACAGTGTAACTACACAAACACTATTTGTGTTAATAAACACAACACAATGTAACTACACAAACACTATTTGTGTTAATAAACACAACACAGTGTAACTACACAAACACTATTTGTGTTAATAAACACAACACAATGTAACTACACAAACACTATTTGTGTTAATAAACACAACACAATGTAACTACACAAACACTATTTGTGTTAATAAACACAACACAGTGTAACTACACAAACACTATTTGTGTTAATAAACACAACACAATGTAACAACACAAACACTATTTGTGTTAATAAACACAACACAAAGTAACTACACAAACACTATTTGTGTTAATAAACACAACACAATGTAACTACACAAACACTATATGTGTTAATAAACACAACACAATGTAACTACACAAACACTACATGTGTTAATAAACACAACACAATGTAACTACACAACACTATTTGTGTTAATAAACACAACACAATGTAACTAAACAAACACTATTTGTGTTAATAAACACAACACAGTGTAACTACACAAACACTATATGTGTTAATAAACACAACACAGTGTAACTACACAAACACTATTTGTGTTAATAAACACAACACAGTGTAACTACACAAACACTATTTGTGTTAATAAACACAACACAAGTTTATAAAGAATAAATTATTCTTGTCATTTAAAGCTCAATAAGATTGATAATAAATAAAGTTAAACACAACACAATGTAACTACACAACACTATTTGTGTTAATAAACACAACACAATGTAACTACACAAACACTATTTGTGTTAATAAACACAACACAATGTAACTACACAAACACTATATGTGTTAATAAACACAACACAATGTAACTACACAAACACTATTTGTGTTAATAAACACAACACAATGTAACTACACAAACACTATTTGTGTTAATAAACACAACACAGTGTAACTACACAAACACTATTTGTGTTAATAAACACAACACAATGTAACTACACAAACACTATTTGTGTTAATAAACACAACACAGTGTAACTACACAAACACTATTTGTGTTAATAAACACAACACAAGTTTATAAAGAATAAATTATTCTTGTCATTTAAAGCTCAATAAGATTGATAATAAATAAAGTTAAACACAACACAATGTAACTACACAACACTATTTGTGTTAATAAACACAACACAATGTAACTACACAAACACTATTTGTGTTAATAAACACAACACAATGTAACTACACAAACACTATATGTGTTAATAAACACAACACAATGTAACTACACAAACACTATTTGTGTTAATAAACACAACACAATGTAACTACACAAACACTATATGTGTTAATAAACACAACACAATGTAACTACACAAACACTATTTGTGTTAATAAACACAACACAATGTAACTACACAAACACTATATGTGTTAATAAACACAACACAATGTAACTACACAAACACTATATGTGTTAATAAACACAACACAATGTAACTACACAAACACTATATGTGTTAATAAACACAACACAGTGTAACTACACAAACACTATATGTGTTAATAAACACAACACAATGTAACTACACAAACACTATATGTGTTAATAAACACAACACAATGTAACTACACAAACACTATTTGTGTTAATAAACACAACACAGTGTAACTACACAAACACTATTTGTGTTAATAAACACAACACAATGTAACTACACAAACACTATATGTGTTAATAAACACAACACAAGTTTATAAAGAATAAATTATTCTTGTCATTTAAAGCTCAATAAGATTGATAATAAATAAAGTTAAACACAACATGAATGACGTCACAAACACTTCATAATAAAGTCAATTTAACGTCAAACTGAGGACAAAAGAAAGTGATCAACTTTAAACAATTTATCAACATAAAGAACATATTTAACTAACAAATAAACACAATAATAATAAACACAATAATAATAAATAGATAATAATAATAATAATAATAAATAGATAATGATAATAATAAATAGATAATGATAATAATAAATAATAAACAGATAATAATAATAAATAGATAATAATAAATAAACAGATAATAATACACAGATTATAATAAATAAATAAAAATAATAAACAGATAATAATAAATAAACAGATAATAATACACAGATAATAATAAATAAATAAATAATAATAATAAACAGATAATAATAATAAATAAACAGATAATAAATAATAAATAAACAGATAATAATAAATAAATAAACAGATAATAATAATAAATAAACAGATAATAATAAACAGATAATAATAAACAGATAATAATAAACAGATAATAATAAACAGATAATAATAATAAATAAACAGATAATAATAAACAGATAATAATAAACAGATAATAATAAACAGATAATAATAATAATAAACAGATAATAATAAATAAACAGATAATAATAATAAATAAACAGATAATAATAAACAGATAATAAATAATAAATAAACAGATAATAATAAACAGATAATAATAATAAATAAATAATAATAATAAACAGATAATAATAATAAATAAATAATAATAATAAACAGATAATAATAATAAACAGATAATAATAATAAATAAATAATAATAATAAACAGATAATAAATAATAAATAAACAGATAATAATACACAGATAATAATAAATAAATAATAATAAACAGATAATAAATAATAAATAAACAGATAATAATAAATAAACAGATAATAATAATAAATAAACAGATAATAATAAACAGATAATAAATAATAAATAAACAGATAATAATAAACATATAATAATAAATAAATAAAGAGATAATAATAAACAGATAATAATAATAAATAAACAGATAATAATAAATAAAGAGATAATAAATAATAAATAAAGAGATAATAATAAATAAAGAGAAGAGTACCTGCTGTGTGACTTTCTTAAAGAAGTGAGACGCGCGCGCGAGAGGAACAAAGCGTCGAGTGACGTCATCATCTCATTAATATTCATGTCTCGTCTTCAGCAATACAACACAACCTCGCGCGCGCGTGATTACAACAACACAACAACACAACGCGACACAACGCGACGCGACAAACAGTGTGTGTGTGTGTGTGTGTGTGTGTGTGTGTGTGTGTGTGTGTGTGTGTGTGTGTGTGTGTGTGTGTGTGTGTGTGTGTTACAGTCGCGGTGACGTCATAAAGGTGAAAGAATGTGACCGTTATATGAGCGTGAACGCGTTAAACACTGCGACGCGACGAACATCCGGTGTGTGTGTTGTGTAGTGTTGTGTAGTGTGTGTGTGTAAAAGTGTGTGTTGTTTACCTGATGACGTGTAAATGTGTCCTGAACACCCCGGAGCTCCATGTTCTCACTTCTCACACACTTTCTGTTCACTTGTGACGTACACACACTCACGCGCACACACACACACTCACGCGCACGCACACACACACTGAACACACACACACTCGAGCACACGCGCACACACACTGAACACACACACACTCGAGCACACGCGCACACACACTGAACACACACACACTCGAGCACACGCGCACACACACTGAACACACACACACTCGAGCACACGCGCACACACACTGAACACACACTCACGCGCACACACACACACACACTCGAGCACACACACACACACACACTGAAAACACACACACACTGAACACACACTCACGCGCACACACACACACACACTGAAAACACACACGCGCGCACACACACACACACACACACTGAAAACACACACACACTGAAAACACACACACACACACACACTTTACACAACACACACACGAGCACACACTTTACACAACACACACACACGAGCACACACTTTACACAACACACACACGAGCACACACTTTACACAACACACACACGAGCACACACTTTACACAACACACACACACACACACTGAAAACACACACACACACTTTACACAACACACACACACTTTACACAACACACACACGAGCACACACTTTACACAACACACACACGAGCACACACTTTACACAACACACACACGAGCACACACTTTACACAACACACACACGAGCACACACTTTACACAACACACGCACACACACACACATATATACACACACACGCACACACATATACACACACACACACACACACACACTGAAAACACACACACACACGAGCACACACACACACTTTACACAACACACGCACACACACACTTTACACAACACACACACACACACACACACTTTACACAACACACACACGAGCACACACTTTACACAACACACACACGAGCACACACTTTACACAACACACACACGAGCACACACTTTACACAACACACGCACACACACACACATATATACACACACACGCACACACATATACACACACACACTGAATACACACACACACACGAGCACACACACACACTTTACACAACACACGCACACACACACTTTACACAACACACACACGAGCACACACTTTACACAACACACGCACACACACACACTTTACACTACTGGAGAGAAAAGTGATGCAAACACGAGAGACAAATCTCACTTGTGTTTATTATCTCAAACACACACTTTACACAACACACACACACACACACACACATAGAGAGAAGTGATGCTGACAGTACCCGGATGTGTGTGTGTGTGTGTGTGTTTAACTTCATTTGAGCAGCTATCTACACAACACATAATCAAACATTGTATTATTTAGACGTGACTTTTTAATAATCAATAAATAAGTATAAGAGACATTCATAAGAAGACACGTCAGTGATGTTCTGCACGATCATTTCTGTTAGTTTCTCATCACACACTTCTGCCAAACTTATACATTTACATTTACATTTAGACATTTAGCAGACGCTTTTAGCCAAAGCGACTTACAATAGTCGAGGAGACAATGAAGCGGTAAATAGCCGATACAACAATAGGTGAACAAGTGCTACAACATTGTTACCGAGTTACACAGAGAGAGAAGTTATAAAAGATGTTTTATTTTTAAGTGATAATAGAGAGAGTAGTTAGAAAAGAACTCCTAGTACCATCTGAGTCAGTGTGCAGAACAAACATGTGATCAACTAATGATCATGAACTGACCCTAGAACAGCACACACACACTTTCACTCAATCATGAGGATATTTAAACACATCAGACATGACATGATGAATATTCATGAGCGCTGACTGTTTGTAGACCTGATCAGTTTTACATGTATGGTTAGGCCACACTACACATCTGAACACAGCACAGAGATGTTTCCATTCAGAGAGAGCAATTAAAGTTCGGTTTATTTGTCCATTACAGCACTAATTACAGCATGGTAGCTAAATCTGCATAATTACACTCCATTGACATTAAGATATGTCATGTGAACCAATGAGCTGTTATAATACAATAGAGAGAAATGACTTCATTAAGAACTTCACTGCTGATTGTTCTGAGACTTAAAGAAGCGTGAAGATTCTTCTGAGACTTAAAGAAGCGTGAAGATTCTTCTGAGACTTAAAGAAGCGTGAAGATTCTTCTGAGACTTAGAGAAGCTTGAAGATTCTTCTGAGACTTAAAGAAGCTTGAAGATTCTTCTGAGACTTAAAGAAGCGTGAAGATTCTTCTGAGACTTAGAGAAGCGTGAAGATTCTTCTGAGACTTAAAGAAGCTTGAAGATTCTTCTGAGACTTAAAGAAGCTTGAAGATTCTTCTGAGACTTAAAGAAGCGTGAAGATTCTTCTGAGACTTAGAGAAGCGTGAAGATTCTTCTGAGACTTAAAGAAGCGTGAAGATTCTTCTGAGACTTAAAGAAGCTTGAAGATTCTTCTGAGACTTAAAGAAGCGTGAAGATTCTTCTGAGACTTAAAGAAGCGTGAAGATTCTTCTGAGACTTAAAGAAGCGTGAAGATTCTTCTGAGACTTAAAGAAGCTTGAAGATTCTTCTGAGACTTAAAGAAGCGTGAAGATTCTTCTGAGACTTAAAGAAGCGTGAAGATTCTTCTGAGACTTAAAGAAGCTTGAAGATTCTTCTGAGACTTAAAGAAGCTTGAAGATTCTTCTGAGACTTAAAGAAGCGTGAAGATTCTTCTGAGACTTAAAGAAGCTTGAAGATTCTTCTGAGACTTAAAGAAGCTTGAAGATTCTTCTGAGACTTAAAGAAGCGTGAAGATTCTTCTGAGACTTAAAGAAGCTTGAAGATTCTTCTGAGACTTAAAGAAGCTTGAAGAATCTTCTGAGACTTAAAGAAGCTTGAAGATTCTTCTGAGACTTAAAGAAGCGTGAAGATTCTTCTGAGACTTAAAGAAGCTTGAAGATTCTTCTGAGACTTAAAGAAGCTTGAAGATTCTTCTGAGACTTAAAGAAGCGTGAAGATTCTTCTGAGACTTAAAGAAGCTTGAAGATTCTTCTGAGACTTAAAGAAGCTTGAAGATTCTTCTGAGACTTTAAGAAGCTTGAAGATTCTTCTGAGACTTAAAGAAGCGTGAAGATTCTTCTGAGACTTAAAGAAGCTTGAAGATTCTTCTGAGACTTAAAGAAGCGTGAAGATTCTTCTGAGACTTAAAGAAGCGTGAAGATTCTTCTGAGACTTAAAGAAGCTTGAAGATTCTTCTGAGACTTAAAGAAGCTTGAAGATTCTTCTGAGACTTAAAGAAGCTTGAAGATTCTTCTGAGACTTAAAGAAGCGTGAAGATTCTTCTGAGACTTAAAGAAGCTTGAAGATTCTTCTGAGACTTAAAGAAGCTTGAAGATTCTTCTGAGACTTAAAGAAGCGTGAAGATTCTTCTGAGACTTAAAGAAGCGTGAAGATTCTTCTGAGACTTAAAGAAGCGTGAAGATTCTTCTGAGACTTAAAGAAGCGTGAAGATTCTTCTGAGACTTAAAGAAGCTTGAAGATTCTTCTGAGACTTAAAGAAGCTTGAAGATTCTTCTGAGACTTAAAGAAGCTTGAAGATTCTTCTGAGACTTAAAGAAGCGTGAAGATTCTTCTGAGACTTAAAGAAGCTTGAAGATTCTTCTGAGACTTAAAGAAGCTTGAAGATTCTTCTGAGACTTAAAGAAGCTTGAAGATTCTTCTGAGACTTAAAGAAGCGTGAAGATTCTTCTGAGACTTAAAGAAGCGTGAAGATTCTTCTGAGACTTAAAGAAGCGTGAAGATTCTTCTGAGACTTAAAGAAGCTTGAAGATTCTTCTGAGACTTAAAGAAGCGTGAAGATTCTTCTGAGACTTAAAGAAGCTTGAAGATTCTTCTGAGACTTAAAGAAGCTTGAAGATTCTTCTGAGACTTAAAGAAGCTTGAAGATTCTTCTGAGACTTAAAGAAGCGTGAAGATTCTTCTGAGACTTAAAGAAGCGTGAAGATTCTTCTGAGACTTAAAGAAGCGTGAAGATTCTTCTGAGACTTAAAGAAGCTTGAAGATTCTTCTGAGACTTAAAGAAGCTTGAAGATTCTTCTGAGACTTAAAGAAGCGTGAAGATTCTTCTGAGACTTAAAGAAGCTTGAAGATTCTTCTGAGACTTAAAGAAGCTTGAACATTCTTCTGAATCACACGATCATACAGATCCTATAGTTTCAATGCTTCATTTCACATTTATCGGTATTACACCGATCATTTTCTAAATGAATAAATGTACAAATATTTACAAAGCAAATCTCAATGGCTGTGTGTTATAATATTTCCAGAAATGTTGCTGTTTGACTTTAATCTCATCACCTTTGGGATTTAATGACATTTTCCCCGTCCCTCATATTTCTATGTTTGTCAGGCCCGCGGGAACTCCACAAAACTCATAAACTATTAAAGTGTACGTGTGTGAACTCACTAACCATACCAGCGGCTGATATTTCATTAACCTTTGACCTTTCATTCATGTCCTAGTCATTAATCAAGGCTGTATGAAGTACTTATTCAGTGTTTTTATAGAAGAATGGAAATGAAAGGTCATGTTGTGTTGGTTGTGATGCATTATGGGATACGGTGTGTAAAACTGCATTACTGAACGGGTCAGATTGTGTTGTTACACATAGACACATCTCTACAGGCTCATAAAGACATGAAGGAATTAACCCTGAACCATGGAAAACTGCTCTACAAACAACAATCTAATAATAATAATAATTTAATAACAATTCATCTTGAATTATATTCGTCACAGATGTGTCATAGCAGTGCCGTGTCATGAATATAACACAGCTGCTGACCAATCAGAATTGAGCAATAGAACAACCGTTTTATAGAATACTATACAATACTTATTTTATTATTATTATTATTATTATTACTATTATTACCACTATTATTATTATAATTATTATTTTTATTATTATTATTATTATTATTATTATTATTATTATTATTATTATTACTATTATTGTTATTATTATTATTATTATTATTATTATTATTATTATTATTTTTAGACATTTGAACAGATGCACAGATGAAGATTAAAATTCATAAAGACAACATAAGAATCTTCAGATGTGATTTTTGAATATTTCTTTTATTTACAACACTATATTGTATTTAATAACACAATTCTCTCACATTTGCCCGCAACATAACTTATATAAACTTTAATGATGCCACAGCTGTAGCTATTGAGTATTTCTGTTTAGAGGAAATTATTATTATTATTATTATTGTTATTATTATTATTATTATTATTATTATTATTATTATTATTATTATTATTGGATTATTATTGGATTATTATTATTATTATTATTATTATTATTGTTATTATTATTATTATTATTATTATTATTGGATTATTATTGGATTATTATTATTATTATTATTATTATTATTATTATTATTGGATTATTATTGGATTATTATTATTATTATTATTATTATTATTATTATTATTATTATTATTATTATTATTATTATTATTATTGGATTATTCTGACATGAAACTCATTTTCTCCATACATGTCAGATTATCTGAAACAACTTTATTTCTGAAATAAACATTTATTTAACATACATATTCATAAGAGCTGATACTAAATATTTATAAAATTATACAAATATCTAAAATGAAATAACATAAAAAAGTGATTTTTATTGAGCATTATATTGAGAATGTTATATTTAAATGCTGTGTTGATATGTATGGAATATTCAACATAAACATTAATCTCAAATCAAAATAAGTTTATTATTTCCTGTTAAACACACTCTTATTTTCTCCTCTTGACAATAATAATTAATTATATATTCAATAATATCTATACAACTAAATATAAGTTTGACATTAAACATGAACTCATATAAAACTGTTTAAAAACGACTTTATTTTGTTATTGCACTTTAAAAATGTGATCTGTGACGTGATTGTAGTCTGTGGTCTGAGACTTCATTTCCCAGAAGTCTGTGCGGTCTGAGACTTCATCTCCCAGAGGTCTGTGCGGTCTGAGACTTCATCTCCCAGAAGTCTGTGCGGTCTGAGACTTCATCTCCCAGAAGTCTGTGCGGTCTGAGACTTCATCTCCCAGAGGTCTGTGCGGCTGTGTGAGTGCGCATGCGCAGTGCTGCAGTGAGTAAGATGGCGGTGTGAGCGCTCGGCCTGCTGCTGATCGATATTCTCTCACATTCACACAACAGCCAGCGGAAGAACAACACTGTAAGGTAGCAACACAACTTATCACTTAAATAATCACTTCCGGTGTCATTAAAACTGATCTTTACTCTTTCATCTTCACTCGAGTAAACCGGCTCGTGTTTCGCGCCATTTAACACCGCACGTGCACAAGTGTTGTTAATGTGTGACAGAAATAATCATTAATTATTATAAATATATATGTGTGTGTGTTTATTACTGACACGTTATTAATCTCTTCACATCTGTGAGAAATAATGTTGTGTCACAGAATCTCTTATAGAAACTGTTCCTGGACCAGCTGTGACGTCACTTACTTTACATGTGAAACTGTGACGTCACATAAGACGTTTAACGTCGCTGTGAAGCTGATTGACGCGTCACGCACGCTGATGTGTTTCTATGGTAACGCGTGACGTCACACGCTGTTGTTATTATAGGATAGCTTGTGATGGCTAAGAGGAACGCAGAGAAGGAGCTGACGGACCGGAACTGGGACCAGGAAGAGGACGGAGAGGAGGTCAGACCGGAAGCTGTCCACTCATTATGGGATGTGTCCAACTACATGTTCTCACACCTGTGTGTGTGTGTGTGTGTGTGTGTGTGTGTGTGTGTGTGTGTGTGTGTGTGTGTGTCTGTGTGTGTGTGTGTGTGTGTGTGTCTGTGTGTGTGTGTGTGTGTGTGTGTGTCTGTGTCTGTGTGTGTGTGTGTGTGTGTGTCTGTGTGTGTGTGTGTCTGTGTGTCTGTGTGTGTGTGTGTGTGTGTGTGTGTGTGTGTGTGTGTGTGTGTGTGTGTGTGTGTGTCTCTGTGTGTGTGTGTGTGTGTGTGTGTGTGTGTGTGTGTGTGTGTGTGTGTGTGTGTGTGTGTCTCTGTGTGTGTGTGTGTGTGTGTCTCTGTGTGTGTGTGTGTGTCTCTGTGTGTGTGTGTGTGTGTCTCTGTGTGTGTGTGTGTGTGTGTGTGTGTGTGTCTCTGTGTGTGTGTGTGTGTGTGTGTGTGTGTGTCTCTGTGTGTGTGTGTGTGTGTGTGTGTGTGTGTGTGTCTGTGTGTGTGTGTGTGTGTCTGTGTGTGTGTGTGTGTGTGTGTGTGTGTGTGTGTCTCTGTGTGTGTGTGTGTGTGTGTGTGTCTGTGTGTGTGTGTGTGTGTGTGTGTCTCTGTGTGTGTGTGTGTGTGTGTGTGTGTGTGTGTGTGTCTCTGTGTGTGTGTGTGTGTGTGTGTGTGTGTGTCTCTGTGTGTGTGTGTGTGTGTGTGTCTCTGTGTGTGTGTGTGTGTGTGTGTGTGTGTGTCTGTGTGTGTGTGTGTGTGTGTGTGTGTGTGTGTGTGTGTGTGTGTGTGTCTCTGTGTGTGTGTGTGTGTGTGTGTGTGTGTCTCTGTGTGTGTGTGTGTGTCTCTGTGTGTGTGTGTGTGTCTCTGTGTCTCTGTGTCTGTGTGTGTGTGTGTGTGTGTGTGTGTGTGTGTGTGTGTGTGTGTGTGTGTGTGTGTGTGTGTGTGTGTGTGTGTGTGTGTGTGTGTGTGTGTGTGTGTGTGTCTGTGTGTGTGTGTGTGTGTGTGTGTGTCTGTGTCTGTGTCTGTGTGTGTGTGTCTGTGTGTGTGTCTCTGTGTGTGTCTGTGTGTGTGTGTGTGTCTCTGTGTGTGTGTGTGTTTCTCTGTGTGTGTGTGTGTGTGTGTGTGTGTTTCTCTGTGTGTGTGTGTGTGTGTGTGTGTGTGTGTGTGTTCACTGGTGTGTGTGTGTGTGTGTGTGTGTGTGTGTGTGTGTTTGTCGTGTGTGTGTGTTTGTCGTGTGTGTGTGTTTGTCGTGTGTGTGTGTTTGTCGTGTGTGTGTGTCATGTTGTGTGTGTGTCTCTGTGTGTGTGTGTGTGTGTGTGTGTGTGTGTGTCTCTGTGTGTGTGTTTCTCTGTGTGTGTGTGTGTGTGTGTGTGTGTGTGTGTGTTCACTGGTGTGTGTGTGTGTGTGTGTGTGTGTGTGTGTGTGTGTGTGTGTGTGTGTGTGTGTTCACTGGTGTGTGTGTGTGTGTCTCTGTGTGTGTGTGTTTAGGCAGGAATATTTTCTCTCGCCAGTGAAGATGTGCTGAAGAATCGCGCCATCAAGAAAGCAAAGCGCCGTAACGCTGGCACAGAGGTCACGCCCCTCATGTATCCCAGCATGCATCTTGTGTTTGGTTTGATTGACAGCTTTACATGACCTCTGTTGTTTTCCACACAGGGAGAGAGCGGAGGAGCTTTTAAAGTCTTTAAGGGCTTCTCTCTCACGACGTCAAGCGCCACGCCATCCTTCACCAATTTCGGCAATGGCGCTGGCTTCAAGCCTCTCACCGGTCTGACCAATGGCAGCGCGGCGCCAGTCCTGCCATCTTTCGTGGGGTTTAACGCATCAGCATCGGGTAAATCTCATGAGTTTATAATTAACCCAAATATATTTATTCTTGTTGAAAAGTGTATTTTAATTAGTAAACATGCCTGTGCTTTGCTTTTGCAAACAAACAATATTTTTATATCTATTGTTATCTGAAGTTCCAGTTAAAAAATGTTCCCTATATACTTTAAGAAATAAAAATGAGATGTCTTTTTGATATTACCGTTTTAAGGCATAAACTCAAAACAGTCATATTGGATCAACATTACACCATGTTGGTTGACAATCTGATAAATTTCATCACATCAAGGAATATCAAAATAAGTTTTATTCCCAGCTGCCCTTTTTGTGTGTTGTTAAATGAGTTTTGTGTTATCAATGTTGTTTTTCAGTAGCTGGATTAAACATGAAAAAAAGATTGCAGTGAAGGAAATGTGTTTTTATTTCAGCATTTCATTTATGAACTCACCTCTCATCACCAGGTCCCTTAACGTTTAACAGCTCCACCCCCTCCAAACCCACAGCCAGTGACGTCAAAACCAATGGCTCCGCCTCCGACAGCAGCAGGAGTAAAGAGTACAATCGTCAGCTCACAGCGCTGAACTGCTCTGTGCGGGACTGGATCACCAAACACGTCAACGACAACCCCCTGTGTGACCTCAACCCAATCTTCCGTGACTACGAGCGGCACCTGGCTAGCATCGAGAAGAAATACGGCAGCGCAGCGTCACACGGTTCAGAGGAGAGCGCTGGAGAACAGAAGAGCAGTGCTGCACCATCCAGCTCTGTCACAGGTGCAGGGGCGTCCGGCAGCAGCACAGCACCATCTCTCTTCACGCTTGAAGCCAAAGACACAGAAAAACCAGCTGCTCCTGTCGGCGTCTCCTTTAATTTCGGACAGAAGGTGGACAGCTCTGCTCTCAGCTCGCTCGGCTCCGGTGGAGCTCCGTCGTTCTCCTTCTCAGGGTCGTCAGGATTGTCTGCGTTTGGAGGAGCTGCTCCTGCCTCTGTTAGCACTGGCCCAAACAGTCAGACTGCAGGTACACAAGTGTAAGACTGTAAACATGAGCATTGTATAGAACACAGGATTTACTTGCAGGATATTTGTTTCTAGGTGAAAATGAGGAAGAGTCGGACGAGCCCCCGGTTCCAGTGGTTAAAGAGATTAAAGAAAAAGATGCCTTCTATTCTAAAAAGTAAATGATCATTTAAATTCTTATTGTTAAATGTTCTTGTGTGAGTGTGCGCTGGATTTATGTTAAACATTCTGTTCCACAGGTGCAAGCTGTTCTATAAGAAGGACAGCGAGTTTAAAGAGAAAGGTGTTGGGACGCTGCATCTAAAGATGGTTTCTGAGGACAAACTTCAGCTGCTGGTGCGAGCAGACACCAACCTGGGTGAGTTTGTCAGGGAATAAAGAATCCATCGCAAAATAGAAATTCCACTTACAAAGTTTATTTACAGGAAACATCTTGCTAAACATCATGGTGCCCTCCTCCATGCCTTGCACACGAACTGGCAAAAACAACGTGATGGTGGTGTGCGTACCAAACCCTCCTGTGGACAAAGAACCCGGCACGGCCATTCCAATGCTCATACGGGTGAAAACAGCAGAGGATGCGGATGAGCTCCATCAGATCCTGCAGGAGAAGAAAGCCTGAACCGTCGACCCCCTCACCTCGTGCTCATATGCATCGTGTTTATGACAGAATGTGACTCGGACATCACAGGTTTCATCATACATGCATAAGCTCGCTCTCTTGAACTCTTGTTTAACGTCCCATTGAATCATCTGTGTGAATGAAAGTAATCCCTCTCACATACTGTGAAATCATCTGTGGTTCTACTGTAAATGCTGTGTGTGAGTTAAATGAAAGAGACGACGGCAATGTTTCGTATAGTAATGACACGAGTGTAGATTCATCAACATTCCTTCAAGTTTTAATTTAGCTGCTATTAAAGGAATATTTGGAGGTTTCGACCGAGCAGATTGTTTTATCTGGGATGTTTTGTTTTTAAATCTAAGACAGTTTCAGGATGTATGCAGTGTGAGGTTTTCAGGCCTGCGTATGTTGATAAAGAGGTCAGTATTAAACATTAAATGTACTGAAATATTCATTTGTATCTATAGTTTAATTCTGATAGATTTATATTTCTCTTGATCAAACATTATTTACCCACAACGCAGTTTGCAAGCAGAAAATGATCTCATCTGGGGTATTTTGTAAGATCATCATTTTCTCCTGATATTTATTCTGGATGAGGACATATGTGATGAGCACAAAATCTGTACGAGTCGTAAACTAATGAATGGCATTCTCCTCGGAGTAGATGAGCATTGTTTTTGTCTTTTAAGTGACCTTTTTACTGCCTTATATTATAAGGTGTATGTGTTTATGTGTCAAACAGCACTAGATCAATCTGATTCATTGACTGCTTAATAAATCAACTGAAAGTGATCATTTGTTTCATTTACATTTAGATCCTTTAGTGTACTTCACCAGAGGCCGGCTATTTCTTAACAATTTCTAGAAAAGCTACTGTTTACTATGATCCTTTTAAGGATTAAGACAAAGTTGTTTGTTTTAGAGTTCAAAGTGGTTAACTCAACATCTTAAAATCATGTTTTTTAAGTGCTATTAACTTATTCCTACTGTATCAGAAAATCACATTTAAGCCACATAAATGACATAATCTATCTGCAATAACAAAGTCCATATAATTGGTTGCAATGTATCACTGAGTTGTTTTCAAAAGTTTTATTTCAAAATAGTTTTTGGCTTCACTTGACTAAATTGATAGTTTCTGTTCTCCAAAGCCTTCAGCTTTAAATGAAGGTTTAATTGTAATGCTGCTGCCCTCTTGTGTTGTGTTATTTCACAGAAAAGAACTCATCTGCTCTCCTCTTTTAACATAAACAATTTAAGGTGAAGTACTATGGGAGGATTTTAGTCTCAATATGAGTATTTTAATATAAAGAATTTTACTAACCACAAACAAATGTCATTTAATTTGAATGACTGATTGTGCAGTGATTTGTTCAAATAGAAACATGTTTATGTGCATTTGTGGATCAGAAGACACGTGTGCATTTATTATTTCCTTGTTCGAGTGGATCCTGTTCGGTTCATTTGGATTTTGAGATTTTCTTTCCGCAGTTTCAGCACTGATGATCCACACGAGAGGCAAAGCCGACAGTCACTCCTAGATGGCGCTCACAGAATAACCGCGCGATGCCTGATTGAGAAAGAGTGACCTTGTTCGCATTCTCCCGAATAACCTTCTGTTTTAAAACATAGATGTTAAAAATGTAACTACATAACATAACTGCATGACAAATCTATAAGCTTAAAAACATAAAACCACGTCTGGCATCCCTCTGTAGAGCAGAAAGCTCACGATCCTGTGATCCAAAGCCCCATGAACATCTGGACATCCCCCAGAGTACCAATTCGAGATCGGTCCTCCAACGTGGGAAGACGTTGAGAAGATCGTCTATCAGGCACGAACAGCATCAGCGCCTGGGACAAACGGAGTTCCTTACAGTGTGTACAAGACGCACCCGATGTATGTAGGTTTCTGTGGAGCCTCAAGAGGATGGCATGGCAACATTAACCAGTGCTAACTTGCTTAACGTGGAGGGTAAAATCTTCTTCAGGATCGTTTCAAATTGGAGGGCGAGTACCGGCACAGAAATGAGTATGTGCATACGTAGTTACAAAAGGCGGGAATATCTGGCTCCTCTGGCTTCCTAGAACAGGCCGGACACCATCACAACCCTGGTGAAAGACTACTTTCAAGACCTGAATTCTGCTTCACTACAGCTGAATTTACAACCTCATGGCAGTGCCTGGAATTAGGCATCATGGCTGGATGAAGAGTCTTTCCCTTGGCGTTCACCATGGCGATGGTGATCATCATCCGAGCCTCAAAATGGGTTGTCGTTGGGCAAAAACTTTGCTCTTGTCCTCTCCCTCATGTGACGGCTCCCGTCATGGAGTCTGTGAGATGTCATTGGCGGCACTACTTGCAGCAATTTGCAGACTGAACGCACCTGCTGTTGCGCTCCGAGAGCTCCCTTTAAAGAGCGATAGTCAGGGCAAACAGGAGCTGGGTTTTGGACATTTGGTTGTATTTGGTTGGAGTTTAGTAAATTTCAGCACCTTTTACACTGCACCATCATTACATAAACTATTTTACTCAGGCACTGATTCTGATATATTCAAGAATATTGTTATGTTTTTTTCTTTCTTCTCTCTTCTTTTTAGTGAGTTATCTTTAAAGTCGCATAAAGCCTTTTCTAATTTGAACTTATGTTTACATGCGTCCCTCTTTTGTTGCTTTCCTTTGCTCCCCTTCGAGCCTACATTACCACCCTGACTACCACCGTTCCGTGCACCATGATGCTACTCAGAAAACTGAAGAACATCGGGTGGGCCAGTATGAATATAAAACTATTTAAGTCACGCAGCGCCTCTGTGATGAAGGGAGTGCTAACTGACCTGCAGTTCTTCATCTGCGATGACCCAATCCCAACTGTGTCCGAGCAGCCAGTCAAAAGCCTTGGAAGATTCTACGATGCAAGCCTGAAAAATAAAAACTAAGTGAAGAAACTGCGCAATGACATCACTGTAGGCTTACAGCCCATTGACAACATCTAACTACCTGGGAAATTAAAGACCTGGTGCTTCCGGTTTGGTCTAATACCTAGAGTGCTGTGGCCCCTGGCAGTCTATGAGGTGCCCATCATGACAGTAGAAGAACTGGAGCGAATGTCACAGCCTTTGTCAAGAAATGGCTTGGAGAATTGACTCAGGGAACTGGACCCCTTTGAATGCACAGTCCCCTGAGATGTCTGGCACTTGTCAACAAGGCGACTCTTATAGCTAATTGGTCTTGGGACGCAAGCGTAGGTCTGATCAACCCTCGGATGACCGCCTCTTGGAAGAGTGTAACACCATGACAGAGAGAAACACTACAGATACTCATCCTGTGTTTTCTGGAAATTAACAACACAATAATTTCACTTGAAAAACAGTGTTTTTGGAATGTGTATTTTCATAAAGATGTACAGAAAAGGTTTAGCTTTATATAATAAACAAAGATGACAACATGCACATTAACTGAATTACCATCAATACAAAAGCGCATGTAAAGCAGGGCTTTCTTAAAAGAGTGTTTGACCTACAGCAGAAACAAAGAAATAAATGTAATATTCACATCAGAAAAGTTTTAAAACTGGCAAATATCAAACAGATATTAAAGCTGTCGGATCATTGTTACATTCAGCTGACAAAGACATACAAAATAAATTAATACTGACAATTTGGGTTGGCTTTACATGTTCAACTCCAAAAGCCCTTAGTGCAAAAGATTTCTTAAAACCAAAGTTCATAGCATCAGACGAATCAAAACAGGTTTTTTTCCCTACAAATACTCACAAAGAAATAAGAGATCGGATGTGTGTTTGTGATCGTAGTGTCGTTGATGTGCTCTTGTGATCTACTGAATACACATGTGATCCTCTCTTACATCATGTTCACTAGTGTCTGGCTATGACAAAGACATTCGGAAACATCCGAGTATCAGACAAGAGAACGTTAGCCGGGCGCTAGTGTCACACCCCACACTTTAAAAAAGTTTCTTAAACATTAGCTGGTTAGCGACGTTTTAAGGCCTATGAGCTGTGAGAAACATCCCTTTGGAAATATACAACACACATAATCGGCAACATTGTGAAAACTACAAGTCTCTGGAGGGGCGGGGCTAAAAGAGAGGAAGCGGGGTCAGTACATTTCACTGAGTATCTAAGCAGCAGTGTATTTACAAGAACGACATTCGTTTGTTCAGTTTCTCATGGACGTTTGTTCAGTTTCTCATGGACGTTTGTTCAGTTTCTCATGGACGTTTGTTCAGTTTCTCATGGACGTTTGTTCAGTTTCTCATGGACGTTTGTTCAGTTTCTCATGGACGTTTCCCTTTTTTCGCCTCGGCATCAGGTGTCTTTCAGGCCCGCAGGCCGATGTTGTGAGCAGAAGAGGCACTTCTTGATGGACTTTGTTTTGTAGCGTGGTCTTTTCCTCTTCTCTTACACTGTTTTTGGTTGTTTGATGGCTGGTTCTCAGGGCCTGATGGGAGGAGGCACTTAATAAGGTGGTTTCACAGCACTGGAGATGCTATGTCATCAGGATGGGCTTTTGTCTCACCTCCAAAATATCTAAAAAACCAAATAAACAAAAAACAGAAAAGATAAATTAAAATAAATTACATCAAAAGTCCGACCTCATTGGTGTTACAGCCACTATCAACTTCATTGCAGGTTAATAGCCATGAATCTTGAGATTCGATCAGTTGTGCCGTACCTGTGGTGATGCGGTGGAGGGGAAGAGTCACATAAGTGAGATGAGAATACAGCAAAAAATAATCCTCCTTTTTATTCAGCTTGAGCCAGGAGCCCACCAGCGAGCGGCCCGTACCCGACAGTGATCGCGAGCGCAGGTTTGTGGCATTACACATATCTAGAGAGAGAGAAAGAGTGAATAAAACAAACACAGACACTCCTGTCTCACCCTGTTATTAAGAGCTTCTGTTCTACTGCAAAAGAATTTGTGTCCTGGGAACTATTGTTGTATCGGCTATTTACCGCTTCATTGTCTCCTCGACTATTGTAAGTCGCTTTGGATAAAAGCGTCTGCTAAATGACTAAATGTAAATGTAAACTCTTCATGTCCACCACGTTCTTTATTATTTAAAGGTAACCCATGTAACATTAAAGCATTAATTGTGTTTTAAGAAGGAAAACTGTAACATAGCAATAAATTACTTTTGTGTTTGATTCCATGGTAGTCTCATTACAGTAACATTTCATAATACATGTGGAAAGTTCAACAAAATTACAATATTCTTAAAATTAAATTACATGTTGGAAATTAGGGCTGGACAATAATTCGATATAAATATATATCGCGATTACGTTGATACTATTTTCAAACCAATTTCCGATATTTCGATATACTTTTCCATATATATATATATGTGATGTTATACATTAACATTTGTCACAGAATGACTTTCAGTGCTCAGCCGTCAGGAAGAGCAGAACAGAATTGCGTGATGACGTAAATCACAGACAATCTCAGCAGTAGTCGATTAAGCTCCGTCACGAGAAGTTTAAGCAACAAAATGACCGAAATATAGATGTGGACGAACAAGCTTCCAAGAGAAAGAATGCAGATGAGATAATTGATAAGAGAGGAAATACTAATTCAGTGGTGTGGAGGTTTCGGTGCTCTGCAGAATGTGCCGAAGAGAGGTGACGAGTAGCAGCGGGAAAAAAAGAAATCTATCCCATCATTTAAAACAGTTCCACCCTATAGAACACACTGAGAGTCAGAAGATGATGAAATCTATCCCATCATTTAAAGCAGTTCCACCCTATAGAACATACTGAGAGTCAGAAGATGATGAAATCTATCCCATCATTTAAAACAGTTACACCCTATAGAACATACTGAGAGTCAGAAGATGATGAAATCTATCCCATCATTTAAAACAGTTCCACCCTATAGAACATACTGAGAGTCAGAAGATGATGAAATCTATCCCATCATTTAAAACAGTTACACCCTATAGAACATACTGAGAGTCAGAAGATGATGAAATCTATCCCATCATTTAAAGCAGTTCCACCCTATAGAACACACTGAGAGTCAGAAGATGATGAAATCTATCCCATCATTTAAAACAGTTCCACCCTATAGAACACACTGAGAGTCAGAAGATGATGAAATCTATCCCATCATTTAAAACAGTTCCACCCTATAGAACACACTGAGAGTCAGAAGATGATGAAATCTATCCCATCATTTAAAACAGTTCCACCCTATAGAACATACTGAGAGTCAGAAGATGATGAAATCTATCCCATCATTTAAAGCAGTTCCACCCTATAGAACACACTGAGAGTCAGAAGATGATGAAATCTATCCCATCATTTAAAACAGTTCCACCCTATAGAACACACTGAGAGTCAGAAGATGATGAAATCTATCCCATCATTTAAAACAGTTCCACCCTATAGAACACACTGAGAGTCAGAAGATGATGAAATCTATCCCATCATTTAAAACAGTTCCACCCTATAGAACACACTGAGAGTCAGAAGATGATGAAATCTATCCCATCATATAAAACAGATACACCCTATAGAACACACTGAGAGTCAGAAGATGATGAACTCTATCCCATCATTTAAAACAGTTCCACCCTATAGAACGTACTGAGAGTCAGAAGATGATGAAATCTATCCCATCATTTAAAACAGTTACACCCTATAGAACACACTGAGAGTCAGAAGATGATGAAATCTATCCCATCATTTAAAACAGATCCACCCTATAGAACATACTGAGAGTCAGAAGATGATGAAATCTATCCCATCATTTAAAACAGTTACACCCTATAGAACACACTGAGAGTCAGAAGATGATGAAATCTATCCCATCATTTAAAACAGATCCACCCTATAGAACACACTGAGAGTCAGAAGATGATGAAATCTATCCCATCATTTAAAACAGATCCACCCTATAGAACATACTGAGAGTCAGAAGATGATGAAATCTATCCCATCATTTAAAACAGTTACACCCTATAGAACACACTGAGAGTCAGAAGATGATGAAATCTATCCCATCATTTAAAACAGATCCACCCTATAGAACATACTGAGAGTCAGAAGATGATGAAATCTATCCCATCATTTAAAACAGTTCCACCCTATAGAACACACTGAGAGTCAGAAGATGATGAAATCTATCCCATCATTTAAAACAGTTACACCCTATAGAACACACTGAGAGTCAGAAGATGATGAAATCTATCCCATCATTTAAAACAGTTCCACCCTATAGAACATACTGAGAGTCAGAAGATGATGAAATCTATCCCATCATTTAAAACAGTTACACCCTATAGAACACACTGAGAGTCAGAAGATGATGAAATCTATCCCATCATTTAAAACAGATCCACCCTATAGAACATACTGAGAGTCAGAAGATGATGAAATCTATCCCATCATTTAAAACAGTTCCACCCTATAGAACATACTGAGAGTCAGAAGATGATGAAATCTATCCCATCATTTAAAACAGTTACACCCTATAGAACACACTGAGAGTCAGAAGATGATGAAATCTATCCCATCATTTAAAACAGTTCCACCCTATAGAACACACTGAGAGTCAGAAGATGATGAAATCTATCCCATCATTTAAAACAGTTACACCCTATAGAACACACTGAGAGTCAGAAGATGATGAAATCTATCCCATCATTTAAAACAGTTCCACCCTATAGAACACACTGAGAGTCAGAAGATGATGAAATCTATCCCATCATTTAAAACAGTTCCACCCTATAGAACACACTGAGAGTCAGAAGATGATGAAATCTATCCCATCATTTAAAGCAGTTCCACCCTATAGAACATACTGAGAGTCAGAAGATGATGAAATCTATCCCATCATTTAAAACAGTTACACCCTATAGAACATACTGAGAGTCAGAAGATGATGAAATCTATCCCATCATTTAAAGCAGTTCCACCCTATAGAACACACTGAGAGTCAGAAGATGATGAAATCTATCCCATCATATAAAACAGATCCACCCTATAGAACACACTGAGAGTCAGAAGATGATGAAATCTATCCCATCATTTAAAACAGTTACACCCTATAGAACATACTGAGAGTCAGAAGATGATGAAATCTATCCCATCATTTAAAACAGTTACACCCTATAGAACATACTGAGAGTCAGAAGATGATGAAATCTATCCCATCATTTAAAACAGTTACACCCTATAGAACATACTGAGAGTCAGAAGATGATGAAATCTATCCCATCATTTAAAACAGTTCCACCCTATAGAACATACTGAGAGTCAGAAGATGATGAAATCTATCCCATTATTTAAAGCAGTTCCACCCTATAGAACATACTGAGAGTCAGAAGATGATGAAATCTATCCCATCATTTAAAACAGTTCCACCCTATAGAACACACTGAGAGTCAGAAGATGATGAAATCTATCCCATCATTTAAAACAGTTACACCCTATAGAACATACTGAGAGTCAGAAGATGATGAATTCTATCCCATCATTTAAAACAGTTACACCCTATAGAACATACTGAGAGTCAGAAGATGATGACATCTATCCCATCATTTAAAACAGTTCCACCCTATAGAACATACTGAGAGTCAGAAGATGATGAAATCTATCCCATCATTTAAAACAGTTCCACCCTATAGAACACACTGAGAGTCAGAAGATGATGAAATCTATCCCATCATTTAAAGCAGTTCCACCCTATAGAACACACTGAGAGTCAGAAGATGATGAAATCTATCCCATCATTTAAAACAGTTCCACCCTATAGAACACACTGAGAGTCAGAAGATGATGAAATCTATCCCATCATTAAAACAGTTCCACCCTATAGAACATACTGAGAGTCAGAAGATGATGAAATCTATCCCATCATTTAAAACAGTTCCACCCTATAGAACACACTGAGAGTCAGAAGATGATGAAATCTATCCCATCATTTAAAACAGTTCCACCCTATAGAACATACTGAGAGTCAGAAGATGATGAAATCTATCCCATCATTTAAAACAGTTCCACCCTATAGAACACACTGAGAGTCAGAAGATGATGAAATCTATCCCATCATTTAAAACAGTTCCACCCTATAGAACATACTGAGAGTCAGAAGATGATGAAATCTATCCCATCATTTAAAACAGTTCCACCCTATAGAACATACTGAGAGTCAGAAGATGATGAAATCTATCCCATCATTTAAAACAGTTCCACCCTATAGAACATACTGAGAGTCAGAAGATGATGAAATCTATCCCATCATTTAAAACAGTTCCACCCTATAGAACATACTGAGAGTCAGAAGATGATGAAATCTATCCCATCATTTAAAACAGTTACACCCTATAGAACACACTGAGAGTCAGAAGATGATGAAATCTATCTCATCATTTAAAACAGTTACACCCTATAGAACACACTGAGAGTCAGAAGATGATGAAATCTATCCCATCATTTAAAACAGTTCCACCCTATAGAACATACTGAGAGTCAGAAGATGATGAAATCTATCCCATCATTTAAAACAGTTACACCCTATAGAACATACTGAGTTGTTTGTTTCCTCTGCAGATTTTTTCTGAGGCCTTTTAATATTATCGTTATCGATATCGGAATCATATCGACTGGAATTAAGAAATAAATTGTGATATATATTTTTGCCATATCGTCCAGCCCTCTTGAAGATCTAAATTTTTTCCTTTCAAATAGCAACATATAACACCAGTGAAAACAAACATCCATGACCAATGTTTACATCGTCGACTACACTTTAAAAAGAGTGTGTATACACACAGAGATCTTTACATTAAGGTTTATTTCGTTTAAAGAGAAATTTCATGCAGTTTTTAATGTGCCTTTGAGTCAATTTAAGTGGTCAAGTTCACAATTTTGTCAAGTCAAAGAGTCCCGTGTCCTTCTAGTTTCAGTTCCTTTACTGGTTTGTGAAATCATGGCTTTTGTAACACAACATGCTATGGTATTGATAATTTCAGAGGGTAATGATTTTTTTGTGTTTCAATTTGTAGTCCTTGTTTTTTTGGAAACCTGACGCAAGAATTGATCTTTGACATCTTTGATAACATGATTTTGTAAGAATCACCCACTGTCATGGATCCTTCAATGAAACGGTGGTGAAAGATGTTAAGAATGTTACCTTCATCATCTTCCTCCCTGAAGAACTCCTCGCTGTCGTTTGCAGAGTGGGATTTCTTCATCTCAGCGATTCTGTTCCTGGGAACTTTGCGACGCAGCGAAGGCGAGAAGAATGATGGTCTGTTTCTCTCTGGGGTCGGAGGAGTGCTAAATGACGTCACCTGAAGGACAAAGCAATTGTTCAAGAACTGAAGTTTATTGGATATCCACACTGGCCTGAGTAAAAGACAGAATCATGCTCACTCTCTCATGGAGAGGAGAATCTTGATCTTCTTCTGTCCCACAGGGCGACGTGTCTCCGGTTGGCACCCGACTCACGGCCATCTCAGCATGACCTTTGCCCTGAGGACCCTTCATTCGCACAAACTCCATGTTGTTGTACTTGTAGAAGCCGAACGACATGCGCTGAGCCATTTTAGCTGCTACGCTCACCTGTAGAGACATAAACGCACATCACAAAATGGGACAATTTTTATTTAAATTACACTTTTTATTTTGGGTTTAAAGAACATATCCGACAAGGACATTTGATAGAGAACTAAGACTCAATTTGAAAAAGAGTTAAATTACAGCTTGTATGATAGCGTACCCGGTTGTCATAGACTTTCTTGAGCGCTTCGTAGCGGATGGAGCCCTGAAAGATCACACCCTGGAATGTGTTGCTCTTATCACTGGCCACCAGCTCCACACAAACCATCTCACCTTCACCAACGGTCATGTCACTGAACACCTACCAAACACACCATCATGTTCATTTCCTCTTCAGATATTCATCTGTGTGATTCATTTCATCTAGATTTAAGATGGACACGAATGACAGTGCTGTAACTCCTGTATTCGGTTACAGACTGTTTGGGGCAATTGATGTAGGTACACTTAAAGGAACACAAATGAAGATGGTCAAGGGTTAATCTGTGTCTGAGCAAACATGGGAAAATGTGCTTGTGTTAAAAACCTGCCTGTACAAACTTGACAAACAGAAACCAATCATCGTTAGAGATATCTTGGATCAATCACAGGATTGTGATTTCAATATTCAGGATTACCTCCTCAAAGTTGTCGATCATGAAGAAGATGTTCGGGTAGCTCATTTTGGACTCTTCACCCTTGCTGTCCATAGGGTGTTTGCTCGGGGTGGCAAACACTTGCTGTTGAATACATTCACATTGAAATAACATTGAGATAAGAGATGTGTACTGTGACAGAAGCATGTTAACGCACATATATTATTCTACCTGAGATTTCTTCTTATGGATGTGGATATCCCCTGCGTCTGAGCGTGTGCAGACCGCACATGTCACAACATAATCCAGCTGAGGGAGAGAACAACTTTATCAATTATACACAAACTACATAGAAGGAGGATTTATATTCGGTTTTTCATGTTACTATTGAAGAGCTAATGTTAGTCCATTCAAGTGTCCATATTAACCGTTTAATGCTTAAATACCTTTACTGGGATAAAATAAACAAGCTAAGTTTTCTACAGTGTATATATACAAAACTCATATGCTAAAAATACTAAATGCAAGACTATTAATATACTAACTAGCACAAAACTTCAGCAACAATTAACTTCTATACTTTATGTATATAAAATGTCAATGCTTGTATACATTTATATTTTGGAACAGTAGAAAGACTTCTAAACCCCAATGAGACTGATAATGAGCACAAACTACACCAATACTGTACTCAAATAAACCATCACTACACACAAACTACACCAGTACTGTACTCATATAAACCATCACTACACACAAACTACACCAATACTGTACTCAAATAAACCATCACTACACACAAACTACACCAGTACTGTACTCATATAAACCATCACTACACACAAACTACACCAGTACTGTACTCAAATAAACCATCACTACACACAAACTACACCAATACTGTACTCAAATAAACCATCACTACACACAAACTACACCAGTACTGTACTCATATAAACCATCACTACACACAAACTACACCAGTACTGTACTCATATAAACCATCACTACACACAAACTACACCAATACTGTACTCAAATAAACCATCACTACACACAAACTACACCAATACTGTACTCAAATAAACCATCACTACACACAAACTACACCAGTACTGTACTCATATAAACCATCACTACACACAAACTACACCAATACTGTACTCAAATAAACCATCACTACACACAAACTACACCAGTACTGTACTCATATAAACCATCACTACACACAAACTACACCAGTACTGTACTCAAATAAACCATCACTACACACAAACTACACCAGTACTGTACTCATATAAACCATCACTACACACAAACTACACCAATACTGTACTCAAATAAACCATCACTACACACAAACTACACCAGTACTGTACTCATATAAACCATCACTACACACAAACTACACCAGTACTGTACTCAAATAAACCATCACTACACACAAACTACACCAGTACTGTACTCAAATAAACCATCACTACACACAAACTACACCAGTACTGTACTCATATAAACCATCACTACACACAAACTACACCAGTACTGTACTCATATAAACCATCACTACACACAAACTACACCAATACTGTACTCAAATAAACCATCACTACACACAAACTACACCAGTACTGTACTCATATAAACCATCACTACACACAAACTACACCAATACTGTACTCATATAAACCATCACTACACACAAACTACACCAATACTGTACTCAAATAAACCATCACTACACACAAACTACACCAGTACTGTACTCAAATAAACCAACACTACACACAAACTACACCAATACTGTACTCGAATAAACCAACACTACACACAAACTACACCAATACTGTACTCAAATAAACCAACACAACAC
This sequence comes from Triplophysa yarkandensis, assembly GCA_033220385.1. Lineage (NCBI taxonomy): Eukaryota > Metazoa > Chordata > Actinopteri > Cypriniformes > Nemacheilidae > Triplophysa > Triplophysa yarkandensis. The sequence goes on from CM065656.1 coordinate 24,474,355, forward strand.
ACAAACTACACCAATACTGTACTCAAATAAACCAACACAACACACAAACTACACCAATACTGTATAACCAATACTGTACTCAAATAAACCATCACTACACACAAACTACACCAATACTGTACTCATATAAACCATCACTACACACAAACTACACCAATACTGTACTCAAATAAACCAACACTACACACAAACTACACCAATACTGTACTCAAATAAACCAACACAACACACAAACTACACCAATACTGTACTCAAATAAACCATCCCTACACACAAACTACACCAATACAGTACTCAAATAAACCAACGCTACACCCAAACTACACCAATACTGTACTCAAATAAACCAACACTACACACAAACTACACCAGTACTGTACTCAAATAAACCATCACTACACACAAACTACACCAATACTGTACTCAAATAAACCAACACAACACACAAACTACACCAATACTGTACTCAAATAAACCAACACTACACACAAACTACACCAATACTGTACTCATATAAACCATCACTACACACAAACTACACCAATACTGTACTCAAATAAACCAACACTACACACAAACTACACCAATACTGTACTCAAATAAACCAACACAACACACAAACTACACCAATACTGTACTCAAATAAACCATCCCTACACACAAACTACACCAATACAGTACTCAAATAAACCAACGCTACACCCAAACTACACCAATACTGTACTCAAATAAACCAACACTACACACAAACTACACCAGTACTGTACTCAAATAAACCAACGCTACACCCAAACTACACCAATACTGTACTCAAATAAACCAACACTACACACAAACTACACCAGTACTGTACTCAAATAAACCATCACTACACACAAACTACACCAATACTGTACTCAAATAAACCAACACAACACACAAACTACACCAATACTGTACTCAAGTAAACCTAAACTACACACAAACTACACCAATACTGTACTCAAATAAACCAACACTATACACAAACTACACCAGTACTGTACTCAAATAAACCATCCCTACACCCAAACTACACCAATACTGTACTCAAATAAACCAACACTACACACAAACTACACCAGTATTGTACTCAAATAAACCAACACAACACACAAACTACACCAATACTGTACTCAAATAAACCAACACTACACACAAACTTCACCAATACTGTACTCAAATAAACCAACACTACACACAAACTACACCAATACAGTACTCAAATAAACCAACACTACACACAAACTACACCAATACTGTACTCAAATAAATCAACGCTACACCCAAACTACACCAATACTGTACTCAAATAAACCAACACTACACACAAACTACACCAGTACTGTACTCAAATAAACCAACACTACACACAAACTACACCAGTACTGTACTCAAATAAACCATCAGTTTTCAGCGCAGTATATAATTATACAATGAGATATCGATTGACAGGTATGAGGTGTGCATACTTTCTGTAGGATGAGGTTCAGATAGACACTCTCCTCCCAGTCGATATCAGGATCTCCCAGACCTGGCAGCTTTTTAGAATCTCTTCTGTACACCTCGACTTCCACCTTAAGAAACCACAGAGATATCTTGATGAGCATCTTGATCTGTGTAGTGTGAGTGTTGTCATGGTTACAGATAGCGAAGAACAATGACACTTTCTATGAAATTATAAACCCACAATTTTATAAAATGGTAAATGTTTCTCTGTGGAATGTAAATGTGTTTTTTGGAATGTTAATTCCTCTTACCTTCTTTCCTTCTGTGTTGTCTGTACTGACATACGAGAGTTTGCGTCGGACGTAGAAGAGCATATCATCCTGACGCGGTGAACATTTCTCCATGAAATACGCTGAAAACATCCACGTCCAGAAGACGATCCGATCATCCTTAAAACAACCTAAACAAACACATCTTTCATTTAATAATTAACAATCATTTCAATAGCAAAATATGACAACCCTTCATTAAAATATTGTTTTCATGTTATATCTTTCATTACAAAGTTTTTATGAATTAAAACATCCACGTACATTTAAAATGAGTCCTCATGATAGAGGATTCCTTTAAAACTGCTGCACATGTATCAATATGGCTGCCAACATGAGTTTATTTATGCACATGTCAATACATGAGGTGACAGATCAGTTTAAAACAAACATGTGTAATACTATTTACTCTTAGATCTGCTTTTATTGTAGCGGTGATTTTAATCACTGCAAACTGAAAGCAGTAATCCCAAATTCCACCAGCATGTTTCCTGCCACACCAGAGGAGACAAAACTTTGGATCATGTTTATACAATCATTGAAGCTATCAGTGTGGACCATCAAAGTGTGGCCAACTGAGGCAGACACTTTACTTCAGGACAGATTCCAACACATGGACTGGAGTATGTTTGCTTCTCAGGCTGCCGATGTGACATACACACTTGGACAAAAACAACACTTAGGTTCGGATGTTGTTTGTTGACATCAGTTCAGCAATTAACACCGTTATTCCCTCCAAACTGACCACAAAACTTGGAGACCTGGACATTAACACCTCTCTCTGCAGCGGGATTATAGACTTTCTGACCAATACGCCTCAGCATGTTAGGTCAGGCCACACCCACTCCACCACCATCACACTTAACACCGGCGTACCACAGGGCTGCGTGCTGAGCCCATTCCCCTTCTCCCTTTACACCCACAGACTGTTTAATCCCCTGTCCTCCAGGAAGCTTTTCAGGAGCCTCCGGACAAGGACCACAATATTAAGATACAGCTTTTGCCCTACAACTGCATTTCGTTACCTTGTATCTTATCTAATCTAATCTGAAAGTCAAGTTTGAGTTCATATTTACAGAACTTGTTTTTTATTGTTAAAGTATAACATTTGAGTTATTAATGAAGTGGACAGAAGCGTTCACGAGATCGACTCTCACATCCTCTGAATCTGAAAGAAGATATGACTGATGTTT
>CM065656.1:24479843-24494843 GCA_033220385.1 Triplophysa yarkandensis
TGTGATGATGACGTCAGAGTGTCGGCTGACTGACCCAGTCCTGTGATGTCCTGTGAGATGTTCAGGCGGTTCCGCTCGTCTGTGATGGCCTTCAGCATGTTCTGCAGAGACTCGTTGGGTTCTGTCGGGTCTTCAGTGGGACACAAACCCGCTTCCGCTGCCATCATAACGCACGCGCTCATCTCATGACACGATAGCAACAGCGCTCTTCACTTCCGCTGGTGACGTCATGACGCTTAAAGGCGACGCGTCGGTCACGTGTTCACTGCTCGACACACAAACCTTTCAGTAAACTCACAATATTATTTAATTTATTTAATCACTCAGAGAAATATACTGAATCCTCATTTATTAAAACATCACTATTATTATTATTATTATTATTATTATTATTATTATTATTATATTTATTGTTTTTATTTTTATCATTATTATGATTGTTATTATTATTATTATTATTATTATTATTATTATTTTTTATTTTTATTATTATTATCACATTTGTTGTTTTTATTTTTATTATTATTATGATTGTTATTATTATTATTATATTTGTTGTTTTTATTATTATTATTATTATGATTGTTATTATTATTATTATTATTATTATTATTATTATTATCTTTATTATTATTATTATTATTATTATTATTATTACTATTGTTATTTTTATCATTATTATTTTTATTATATTTATTGTTTTTATGATTGTTATTATTATTATTATTATTATTATTATTATTATTATCTTTATTATTATTATTACTATTGTTATTATTATCATTATTATTTTTATTATATTTATTGTTTTTATGATTGTTATTATTATTATTATTATTATTATTATTTATTATTATTATATTTATTGTTTTTATTTTTATTATTATTATGATTGTTATTAATATTGTTATTATTAATATTATTATTACTATTGTTATTATTATTATCTTTATTATTATCTTTATTATTATTATTATTATTTTTTATTATATTATTATTATATTTGTTGTTTTTATTTTTGTATTATTATTATGATTGTTGTTGTTATTGTTATTATTATTATTGTTATTTGTTATTATTATGTATAATTATTATTTATTTATTATTGTTATTATAATAATAATTACTATCATTGTTTTTATGATTATTATTATAATTATTTTTTTATTTTTTTTATTTTGATGTATTATTGTTATCATTATTATTAATATTTATTATTAGATTTATTGATTTATAGCTGATTTTCTGACCCAGTGAATGGTAATCATTACAAAGATTTTGTTTATATTAGTTTAATACACACACGCGCGTGTGTGTGTGTGTGTGTGTGTGTGTGTGTGTGTGTGTGTGTGTGTGTGTGTGTGTGTGTGTGTGTGTGTGTGTGTGTGTGTGTGTGTGTGTGTGTGTGTGTGTGTGTGTGTGTGTGTGTGTGTGTGTGTGTAAGTTAAAACATGATTCAGTTCAATATAAAGTTCTACAGAAGCTGTGCGTGCTCTTAAATAAAGGAATTCAATATTGATAGTTGATCATCAGTCTACAGCAGGGATAACTGTTACATGTATACATCACCATGATCATCATGCTGGTTTTGACAATGAAATTAAATCAAAACAATAATCATTCATTCAGCACTGGGTTAAAACAGAATCAACTCAATTGTTGTATGCTAAAAAATCCCACTAATATTAAGTGACGTCTGACTGGTTGTGTATTTCTGTGTGTGTTCTGCTGATGTGAATGACCTGGGAAACCCTACAAACACAACACTACAGCATGCAGACAGGTATGGCATTGGGGAATATCTAATAATGAACGGCATCAGTGACATACAGCCTGTATATGAACAAGTGTGATGTTAACAGACTATTTTAGTAAATGGGAATGATATGAAATGAACGGGTACTGTTAGATGTAAATGATCCCTCAAAGAATCATGTTCTCAGAAATCAGATCTAATAAAACACATCAGAAGCAACATGACATGGTTTATTCAGATTCATCTGCACAGTTCTGTTCATTATAACAAAGCAAAGCTCACACATCTCTCCTCCCCATCAGTCCAGTATGAAGTTATTATAGATGTATTTCATTTCTTTAAACACATCCTGAAACATACACCAGAGCGTCTGACAGATTACTTTCAAGACCTGCTTCCGTCCTGATTCATTTCTGGCCAATAACAAGAACTTTCAGACAAAAGTCGGATTTTTTCCTGATTTAAAGGAATCAGAGTTAAACAATCTCAGGAACTCTTTGTGAGATGTTGTGGCTTTGACTGAGAATAGTCTCTATATTATCAACCAATAATATATGAAAAATACATCCTTCTGAAAGTGATCATTTATCATAAAGTGGAAACATTCGTCTGTTATAAAGTGCAACACATTGAATATAAAGTGTTGATGTTTTATTGAGTTGATCATAAAGAGGACATTGGCTTGAGTGATCTGACATGTAAACTTCTGACCACAATATGGTCTGTGTGTCAAACAATGGCAGACAGAGGATGAGAACCACAATCAGTCTTGTATTTAAGCAGACATAACACATCACTTTCTGCTGAATGTCTGACAGTGAACGCTTTAGAGACACATGTCTGATGTGAATAAATTCTGCTCATCTGAAGTGTTTGCTTTGGACTCTCTTTACATATTATTGCCAGTTCAGCGAGTGAAGTTCCCTGTTTATTCGACACAACGCACCTACTGTACAACACACGACATTCATCCTAACACATAAGAACAAAACCTTCAATCCGCACACACAGAGTTGATCTTCTCATCTGCAAATGTTTTAAGAGATAAACAAGAGTCTTGTTTATTTGAAAGTGTCTGTCTTGTCTCAGTAGTGTATTTCTCAGATCCCTGAATGAACGGACGGATCGTGGTCCGTGCCTCCTTGTGACCTCCCATCAGTCTATGCCGCGGTGCCCACGGCTGGCATTGGGATGCTCTCGGTTAGCTGTTGTTGTCCACTGTCATGTACTTGAGCGCTGCGAAACCATAGCGTCGGGACATGTTCTGCTGAAATTCTTCCTTCAGCGTCTTCAGACACACACGATACTGTTTGTTCGAGCGAAACTTGGTGATGTCGAAACTTGGCGCGTGGGGCATGTGGATCATGTAGGCGTTGGGTAGAACCACAAACTCGTATTCCTGAAAATGCAAAGAGAAAGAGTGACATTATATTCCCATTCTTAAAATCTATCAATCTTTATACTGCATTACAGATAAATAGTAATAGCAAATGTAATTTTTAATTTTAAAGATATTTCAAACTGTCAAATAAATAAATAAGATGGAATATTCAAAAACCCATTAATTCACATTTATTCTGGTGATTATACTCTGTTACCTGAGCGTCCAGCTCCATTATATGAGCTACTTTATTCCAGCCAAACCCAACAAATCTTCGGTCATACTCGGGACTTTCTCTTCTGACCATGACGTATGGCTCGAAATCAGGTTCCCACTGCACACGATACGCTGTAGTGGCCGTCCTCCACTTGGCAAAGTCTGTCGGAGCGTGACCTTTTGTCCACACGTGGTACCTGTCATGAATATTAACACTGTTTAAGTCTTTGTAAAAATTAAACAGATAAATGAATGAAAAATGACAAATACAGAAAATCATGGAACAATAATAATCAACAAACAATAGAATAAAAATGAGAGCCTTCTAGACAGGTTTTGAAAATGTCTCTAAAATCAAATCAAATATTGGTTGAAAATTATAAAAAAAATTAAACAAATGTTTGAAAAAATATTAGATTTAGATTGAATTTTTATCTAATTGTAAATATTAGATAAAAAATCTATCAAAACAAATGAATCTTTATTGCAAAACAAAAAACAAGCATTTTAAGGTAAAGCTAATTTAAATAAAAATGAAATAAAACTAAAAACTAAACTATTACAAATTGAGTTTGTATTACGACACTTCCAATCATCAGTTTATATATGTTTAGAATCCTTAAACTTCATGGATTCATCAAATCAAATTATTGCGACACAGATTTAATAAACCGGTAAACTAGAACAAAGATGACACATTTAATTATATTTAAGTGTGTTATTATAATGAATGTTATTCAAATGGATATATGATCAGGTTTAATCTACACAACCTTTAATGCATCTTCAAGACATTATATAAAACATTTCTGTGTAGAATATTCTTCAAGGTTTCACCTGAAGGTGAAGAGAGTGCCCATATCAAGCTGTGACAGGAGCTCGGCTTTAGACTTTGGGAAGGACAGTCTGTACCGGAGCGTTTCAAACGCCGGGACCACAAGAGCCTTCTTACTGTTCGTCATGTCAAGCTGCACCACTGATTTCCTGAAACACAAACCAAACGATGAACAAATCCCAAACTACACGACTGAGCTCGTGTGAAGGCTTCGTGACTAACCTGAGGTACTCGTACAGTCCATACATGGGCAGAAAGTCGATATCGGACAGGAACATGTAGGGTGTGTTGACCTGTCTCATAGCCACGTTCCTCAGCAGGTTTACCGGGTAAAACTGTCCTTCTTTATAGACGATGTGATATCCCACGTTACCTCTGCTCATCAGGACCTCTGAACCCTGAGCGTAACGCAGAAACTGTTGAGCTTCGGCATCTGACAGGTAAAGAGCCAGACTGATGGGACCTTCCCAATGTTTACAGATGGCCTCCAGCATCTGCAGTCTGACACACAAAACACCCGTGAGGATGTTTACAGACAGATGTAATCTCATTCATTACTGTTATACGTGAGCATTACCTGTCCATAGAGAGCTGAGCCACCAGCGTGATGTCAGTGTTATCTGCACTGGGTTCATACTCATAATGCAGGAAATAAACATGTGTGCGGTGAACGGTGAACCGCTCTCGACGAAACTCATAACACGGGTCATCTTCATCCAGCTCAGAGAGAGTCTTCTGGAGCTGAGGAGATATCAGAATAACATCATCCAGACACTTATTCGTTTTTCAGTCAACACTTTCTGAAATGAGATTAAGAACACACATTCTCAGAGTTGTGGTCGGTTTCGCTGGGACAGCCGAAGAGCTCTCTTCTCAAGAGATTGCCGTCATACTCCAAGAATGTCAGGTAGAGATTTCTGAAGAACTCCACGTGTTTGTTCTTGACATGCAGTTTCTTTGGAGAGTTCCAGTGTATCACCTACACGAACAGAAGATCAGAGATGTGATGTGTCATTCATGTGTTAAGATGAATCTATAACACACAGGGCTCAGAATGTCAAGTTCCACAACAATCTCTATAATGTCGGATGTTCTCCAGATCTTGGGCCGACATATTCCAGATGTACCACTGCCGTCTGTGTATGTGTTTATGAGTTAAGTCAGTGAACAGTTATGTGAACATCTCTCTTGACTTGCCTTTAGATCAGACACGTCTTTGTAGCACTTCTCAGATCGCGTGTGATCTGACAGCTGAACGTTCCAGAAACACGGCAGCTGGTGGACCAGGAACGGGTTCTGTTTGATGACAGCATTGAAGATGTCCTGCACATATAATACATACAAACATATGACTGTCAGCTCTGTTACCCACTACGGAAACATCACTCAAAAAGGAACGGATTGTCCCCATCTCCCATCATTTTAATATTGTGACGCCATAGAAGAGTGTGAATAAAACATTAGGAGGACTGCTTATCGTTCTGTCAACACTGTCTCTCAGATATTATTGTTGCGATATAACAAAGTTGAAAGAGCCAAAGCAATATTTCTGTCATTGTATAGACTGTTTGTCAGATTTAGTTTTTAGAGCATGACAGCACAGAACATAAGCTCAACAGTAGCTTGTGTATTATTTTATTACATCAGCAGATAAAGAAGAAGAAAAAGACTAAAGAAGAAGTGTTAACCTGATCAGCGAGAGATGTTGATAACATGCTCATGAGCTCTCGCTCCGCCGTCAGTCTCCACATCTGCTCCCACTTCAGTTTCCTCAATCGATCCAATAATAACAGAATCACACCTGCAACACAACCCGACACAACACAACCAACATGACACACACACACCATCAGTCCCATCATATATCGTTAAACACCTGAAAACTGCGTGCGTCACCGGTGTTGAAGCCCCGTCCCAGCGCAGGCCAAGGCCGATGGTTCTTCCACAGGTTCCCCAGATACCAGTCGCTCTGATTCTCCACCAAACCCAGAACCTGCTGACCTAACACACGCACGCACGCACGCACGCACGCACACACACACACACACACACACACACAAACACATGCAGAAACATCATTTAAAACATTTATAATCTCATCCCAAGTGTTTGTGAGATTCATTATCTTCAGGCGATTGATTGAGAATACAGGCTGATTTATAGTTGAAACAATCTTAACATCCAGATGTAATGACCGTCAGTAAACACAATTGATTCTCATCTCACACAATCTTTTCAGGTGACACACAAGCTTAACAAGGTTTTTTCATGTTGTGTAAGGTCAACTGAAACAAGTTTTAAGTTTATTAAGCTAATATTATCAATCACAATAATAAATCGTCTCCGGTTACGGATGGTAACCTTGGTTCCCTGAAGGAGGGAACGAGACGTTGTGAGACTGACTGGGGTTGTACTTGAGAACCTGTTTATGTCTGAACCTATTAAAAAGGCCAATTAATATGGCGAATGAATCAATTCATGTCCCCGCCCCGGATGACGGGTATAAAAGGGGATGGAAGAGATCATTCCTTACCTTTGTGCTGAGGAACCTAGGTGACCTCCCTAGGACGCTGCAGCGGCAGCCGAGTGTGTGGCATGAAGGACACAACGTCTCGTTCCCTCCTTCAGGGAACCAAGGTTACCATCCGTAACCGGAGACGTTCCCTTTCAGTCGGTCTCTCAACGTTGTGAGACTGACTGGGGTCCCTGTATAATGCGGACACACTACGGCTGTGTCCTGACGTCAGCGGAGCCGCAGAGGCTATACGCGAGTCATGACCTTCCAGTGGGAACCGGTATGGTATCCACAGAGCTTCCTACTGGAAGTTGAGAGACTCACACCGACGAGTTACAGGCGGCGGCCTTTCATCCCACCATGCTGGTGGGGAAACCGTCTGTCTCGTGACACTGGGGAAAACGTTACCCCTCTAATCGAGGGCCTACGTTGCGGAGATCACATCCCACCCATGTGGGGGGGTAACATGTGAAGAATACCGCATGGTTCGCCAACCTTGGGGAGAACATCATGGGAGGATAGCGTGCGGATACACTTGCGGGGCGCACAGCTCTTAGGTGGAGGCCCACCTGGGGGAGATCACCGGACTCGCCGTATAGGGAAGTTCTCAGTGATATATTACATCGTAACGGGGTCGCCCTTCTGGGGGAACCACATCGTACGGAGCTCCAGCTCAAGTCAGGGGTCAGCCCTATGGGGGTGAACACTTCCTGAGCCTGGCTGAGTAACAGGGCCGCTCCGCACGGCCTGCTACTATAGAGTGAGCTTAGTGAAGGATAAGGTGCCCATACTCACACTGAAGAGGGGGAGTAGAGGGACTAAAAAGAGAGCGCACTTACTCACCTTTGTAGGGGAGATGGCGCTTTCGCAGGCGTACACCACACTGATCCTAAGTGTTGCCACCTAGGACCCGAGCTGAGACCTAGCTCCACTGGAAGGTTATATAACCTCGCGAAAGTGGTGGGCGTAGCCCAGCCCGCTGCTCTGTATATGTCTGCCAGAGTAGCACCCTGCGCCAGTGCCCACGAGGAGGCTACACCCAGAGTGGAATGTGCACTCACTACCAGTGGACAGGGACGAGCTGGGATTGATACGCTCTTATGGCGTTTACAATCCAGTGCGCTAACCTCTGTTTAGAGACGGCTCTCCCCTTTGCCGCTCCGAAACAGACAAAGAGCTGCTCAGAGCTTCTGAAGCCCTGCGTGCGTTCCACGTAGAGGCACAGTGCGCGCACGGGACACAGCACGGATGAGGCTGGGTCTTCCTCTCCTGAGGAGAGCGCCTGCAGGCTCACCACCTGGTCCCAAAAAGGGAGTGGTGGGAACCTTGGGCACGTAGCCGGGCCGGGGTCTCAGGAGAACGTGAGAACCAGCCGGCCCAAACTGAAGGCAGTCACTGGACACAGAGAATGCGTGTAGGTCCCCAACCCTCTTGATCAAGGCGAGCACTACAAGGAGAGCTGTCTTCATCGTTAAATGAGAAAGACTAGCTCGATCCGAGGGCTCGAAGGGGGGACCGCTGAGGTCCCGTAGGACCACAGTCTGGTCCCAAGAGGGTACGGAGTGCGGCCTGGGCGGGTTCACCCGCAATGCGCCCCTCAGGTACCTAATGACCAGGTCATGTCGTCCATCCCATCCACCTGATCGTGATGAGCGGCTATTGCGGCTACATGCACTTCCAAGGAGGAGGGGGCGAGCTGATGCTCAAGCCCCTCTTGTAGGAAGGATAACATGCTCTGATCTCGCATCTCCGGGGGTCCTCACACCGTGAGGCACACCAAGACGAGAAGCGGCGCCACTGCAAGGTGTAAAGACACCGAGTGGCTGGGCCCTAGCCTAAGCGATTAAACCTGCGACCGCTGGTGGCAGTCCGCTCAGGAGCTCCTCGTCCCGTCCAGGAGCCAGACGTGGAGGTTCCATAGGTCTGGTCTGGGGTGCCATGACGTGCCCTTCCCCTGTGATAGAAGGTCCTTCATCAGGGGAATTGGCCAGGGGGGAGTGATCGTCAGAGCCCTCAGCTCTGAGAACCAAGTTTGGTTGGGCCAGTATGGGGCAACCAGGATCACTTGGTGCTCCTCTTCCCTTACCTTGCACAGGACCCGTGCAATGAGGCTCACTGGGGGGAAGGTGTACTTCCGCTTGTCTCGTGGCCAGTCGTGCGCTAAGGCATCCGTGCCAAGGGGACCCTCGGTCAGGGAGAACCAAAGCGGGCAATGGGTGTCGTCTCGGGAGGCGAACAGGTCTACCTGTGCCTGGCCGAAGCGATCCCATATCGACCGGACTGCACGAGGATGGAGTCGCCAGCTTCCTGGCCGGATCTGCTGACGAGAGAGCGCATCGGCTGTCTCGTTCAGAGCCCCGGGGAGGTGCACAGCGCGCAGGGTCTTGATGACCCGCTGACTCCATTTGAGGAGGCGTCGGGCGAGCAATGACAGTGTCCGCGAGCGTATGCCACCTTGATGATTTATGTACGCTACAGCGGTGGTGCTGTCCGAGCGGACAAGCACGTGTTTGTCCCTCAGTAGAGGTAAGAACCTCATGAGGGCCATGTGTACTGCCAAAAGCTCCAAGGCATTGATATGCCAACGTAGTCGGGGACCTGTCCATTGACCCGAAGCTACGTGCCCGTGGCACACTGCGCCCCAGCCGAGCAGGGAGGCGTCCCTAGCGGGACTCCTGCCCGCAGAAAGGTCACTGAGGACCATGGGGCGAGAAGACTCCGGCATCTCGACGTGATGTGAATCCGTCTGTTGCCAGTGTGCCATGCGCTCCTCGGAACCCGACTCTGTAGCCAAAGCTGAAGTGGTCTGATATGCATCAACCCGAGGGGAATTACCCCAGCCGAGGATGCCATATGCCCCAGGAGTCTTCAGCGGGACCACTGTGCGTGAGGTCTGAGCCAAACACGTCAGCAATGACCGTGCACGCTCTCCTGTGAGTCGCGCACACATAGTGACAGAGTCTAGTTCCATGCCGAGATAAGAGATGCTCTGCTTAGGGGAGAGCTGGCTCTTTTCCCGGTTGACCCGAAGACCCAAACGGGCTAGGTGCCTAAGCACTAGGTCCCTGTGCATACAGACTACCTCTGGCGAGTGACCCAGGATGAGCCAGTCGTCGAGATAGTTTAGTATCCGCACTCCGCGCTCCCTTAGGGGCACTATGGCGGCCTCCGCGATCTTAGTGAAGACCCGGGGGGACAGGGACAGCCCGAAGAGCAGGACTTTGTACTGATACGCTCGCCCCTCGAACGCGAACCGTAGGAACGGCCGGTGTCGAGGCAGGATGGAGACGTGGAAGTACGCGTCCTTCAGGTCTATTGCCACGAACCAATCCTGACTCCGGATAGAAGTCAGAATGCGCCTCTGCGTCAACATCCTGAACGGCAATCTATGCAGATATTTGTTCAGGGTGCGCAGATCCAGAATGGGGCGCGACCCTCCGCCTTTCTTGGGTACAATGAAGTACGGGCTGTAGAAGCCCTTGAACATCTCGGTTGGTGGAACAGGCTCGATCGCATCCTTCGCCAGAAGGGTGGTAACCTCGTCCCGAAGAACGGACGCATCCCGACCTCGCACCGAGGTGAAAAGGACGGACCGGAACTTGGGCGGGCGTCTGGCGAACTGGATCGCATAACCGAGACGGATCGTCCTCTCGAGCCACCGTGACGGGGAACATCGGCGTAACCACGCCGGCCACCTGCACGCCAGGGGGATGAGAGGACTGATCTGCTTCACTGTACCCGGGGAGGGTGGTTCTGTGGCTGCCGGGTCCGGGGTCCGGCCAGGATTGTCCTGGGGGGACACGGGGACCCGAGCTGCCTGCCTAATACCGCTGGCCAACGCACCGTCCTGCGGAGGGCGCTGAGGGCTGCGGGATGGGGTGTGTGTCAGCCGTGCACCGTCTAGAAGAGGGTGACCACGGCGACTTTTGCCTGGGGGAGGATTTGATCTTTCTTTAACCACATAGGGTGGCCCTGAAAAGGGCCGTTGTGGTAGTGGAACGGGGCAGGAGCCGTCCCAGATGTTATCTACTCCTCCAGGCTGGGTCCCTCAGGAGCGCTTCCTGGCACGTTTGCGAGGAGGCTGCTGACGGGTCCCCACCGCCTGCTTCCTCGGGGCCGGCTTCCTACGGGGCGCCGGCTGTATAGGGGGCGCTCTAACCGAGGGCGGGGCCGAGGAAGGGCGTGGCTGTTTGGGAGCAGAAGGAGTTTGGGGCCGGGGCTGACCTCGGCCAGCCGGACCCCTACGAGGCAAGAAATGTTGCATCGCCTCCTTCTGCTGCTGCACTGCAGAGAACTGGTGGGTAAAGTCCTGCACAGCGTCTCCAAACAGCCCCTCTTGCGCGATGGGTGCGTCGAGAAAGCGTGCTCTCTCGGCCTCACTCATCTGCGCAAGGTTCAACCAGAGGTGGCGCTCTTGGACCACACAGGTGGACATCACTCGACCAATAGACCGCACCGTGACCTTGGTCGCTCTCAGCGCCAAGTCCGTCGCGGTCCTCAACTCACGTACTGTGAGCGGGTCGAGTCTTCCCTCGTCAAGCTCCTTTAACGCCTTGGCCTGATGCACTTGCAACATAGCCATGGCGTGGAGCGAAGATGCAGCTTGCCCCGCGGCTGTGTAGGCTCTCGCCACTAGGGACGAGGAAAACCTACACGCTTTGGAGGGGAGCTTAGGTCGATCCCTCCAGGAAGCGGCAGTTTGCGGACACAGATGTGACGCAATTGCGCGCTCCGCTGGAGGAAGGTCGACATAGCCCCGTGCTGCACCTCCGTCGAGAGAAGTGAGAGCGTGGGAGCTGCTATGACGGAGGCGGGCCGATAGGGGCGCCTTCCATGTCTTGGCGAGCTCCTCATGCACTTCTGGGAAGAACGGTACTGGGGCGGGGCTTATCGCTCCGGGCGCCACCGAGATACCATGCATCCAGACGCGAGACGGGGAGTGCAGGCGGGGCCGTGCACTGCAACCCGATACTCGCGGCTGCCCGGGAAAGCATTGCTGCCATTTCCGGATCCGGATCGTCCCAAGCCTTGGCCGCCGGAGGCGGAAGGCTCAGAGCGTCCTCCGGATCCGAAGCAAGCAGCTCGCTCTCAGATGCTGCGACCGAAATCACATCATCACGAGACGGCGAACCGTCCCGCAGTGAGAGAGACGGAGAGCGTGAGAGACACTGACGGTCCCGCCAGCCAGAGGCTGACGGAGACACATCCGCGTCCATATCGCCCGCGCCGCTCGCGACAGCTGCTACTCGCGCCGTAGCGCCAGTGAACGAACTGCCGGAAGCAGACGCGGTGGTGACCGATTTCGTAAAGAAAAAGGCCACCC
Source organism: Triplophysa yarkandensis (assembly GCA_033220385.1). NCBI lineage: Eukaryota > Metazoa > Chordata > Actinopteri > Cypriniformes > Nemacheilidae > Triplophysa > Triplophysa yarkandensis. Next base: position 24,491,870 of record CM065656.1, read on the forward strand.
GCGACCGCAACTCCTTAATCGTCATAGCCTCGCAATGAGGACATGACGACCGCGCGAGAGCGTCCTCGGCGTGCTGGAGACCCAGACACGCGAGGCAGATCTCGTGCTGATCTCCATCAGTGATGTGCCGGTTGCACCCAAGAGCACAACGGCGTCCCATTACAGGACCACACGCTGTACTCACAGTTGGAATATAAAAACCTCTGGGAATATTGCTGAAACGCACAGGGGAGTCCAGGACCATCCGCTGCAAGACGTCGTCACACCAGCAAGTTTTGTCGGTACCAGACACAACCATCTAGGTTCCGAAGAACAAAAGGTAAGAAATGATCTCTTCCATCCCCTTTTATACCCGTCATCCGGGGCGGGGACATGAATTGATTCATTCGCCAAATTAATTGGCCCTTTTAATAGGTTCAGACATAAACAGGTTCTCAAGTACAACCCCAGTCAGTCTCACAACGTTGAGAGACCGACTGAAAGGGAACTATAGTTTCATCTGTGTCTGGCTAGTGACTTATATACCAAATAATCTCATATTTCATTTATGTTAATAATTTACTATCTATGCCTTAAACAAAAACATTTGATTGAATAAATACTTAGTATTTATAGTATAAATTAAATAATGGAATGTTTAACCTAGATTTCAGTTTAAGAGTAAAGTGACTATTTCTATTAGGAACCTTCTAGCTAATTTCATTAACTTGTATTTCTTTGCTTGCTTACTTCTGTATGTTTCATATATTATTGCTCATTGATGATGGCAGTCCAAATATTCCAAAAACTACCAAATCACTGAAAAACGATCAGTAAATGGAGACCTAAAGCCTGGGTTTTTATCTCCTATATACTTGTGATTTTGAAAGATCTCCTACTTAGAACTCTTCGATCGGGTCTAGAACTGTGACAGACAGAATCTAAGTACAAAAATCACATTGTATGACTTTTTAACACTTTATTTGTAAATTACTGTGTCAAATGAGTATTTAATCACTTGCTTATCGGGCAGATTTCTGATCCTCAAGACTTCTTATTTTGCTATTAAATACTCCAGCTACTCTCTGCTCATGATTCTAAGTTAGTAGCTCCTGATCATAAGCTGTCATAAAGTCACCTGTGCACGCCACAATCAGTCAACAGTATAAGACACAACATGGGCGAAACCAAACGGCTGTCAAGAGACACAAGAGACAAAGTTGTAGTCCTTCACAAAGTTGGAAAGAGCTCTGGGAGACTAACCAAGCAGCTGGGTGAAAAAAGAGCAACTGTTGGAGTACTTGTCAGTGAATGGAAGAGGCAATGTCCCTGACAGACAGTGTGTGTGTGTGTGTGTGTGTGTGTGTGTGTGTGTGTGTGTGTGTGTGTGTGTGTGTGTGTGTGTGTGTGTGTTCAATGCTGTGTGTGTTTGTGTGTGTTAACTGCTGTGTGTGTGTGTGTGTGTGTGTGTGTGTGTGTGTGTGTGTGTGTGTGTGTGTGTGTGTGTGTGTGTGTGTGTGTGTGTGTGTGTGTGTGTGTTCACTGCTGTATGTGTGTGTTCACTGCTGTGTGTGTGTGTGTGTGTGTGTGTGTGTGTGTGTGTGTGTGTGTGTGTGTGTGTTCACTGCTGTATGAGTGTGTTCACTGCTGTGTGTGTGTGTGTGTGTGTGTGTGTGTGTGTGTGTGTGTGTGTGTGTGTGTGTGTGTGTGTGTGTGTGTGTGTGTGTGTGTGTTCACTGCTGTGTGTGTGTGTGTGTGTGTGTGTGTGTGTGTGTGTGTGTGTGTGTGTGTGTTCACTGCTGTGTGTGTGTGTGTGTGTGTGTGTGTGTGTGTTCACCGCTGTGTGTGTGTGTGTGTTCACTGCTGTGTGTGTGTGTGTGTGTGTTCACTGCTGTGTGTGTGTGTGTGTGTTCACTGCTGTATGTGTGTGTTCACTGCTGTATGTGTGTGTTCACTGCTGCATGTGTGTGTTCACTGTTGTATGTTTGTGTTCACTGCTGTGTGTCTGTTCACTGCTGTGTGTGTGTGTGTGTGTGTGTGTGTGTGTGTGTGTGTGTGTGTGTGTGTGTGTGTGTGTGTGTGTGTGTGTGTGTGTGTTCACTGCTGTGTGTGTGTGTGTGTGTGTGTGTGTGTGTGTGTGTGTGTGTGTGTGTGTGTGTGTGTGTGTGTGTGTGTGTGTGTGTTAACTGCTGTGTGTGTGTTCAGTGCTGTATGTGTGTGTTCAGTGCTGTATGTGTGTGTTCACTGCTGTATGTGTGTGTGTTCACTGCTGTATGTGTGTTCACTGCTGTATGTGTGTTTTCACCCTGTATGTGTGTGTTCACCGCTGTATGTGTGTGTTCACCGCTGTATGTGTGTGTTCACTGCTGTATGTGTGTGTTAACTACTGTGGGTGTGTTCACTGCTGTATGTGTGTGTGTTCACCCCTGTATGTGTGTGTTCACCGCTGTATGTGTGTGTGTTCACTGCTGTATGTGTGTGTGTTCACTGCTGTATGTGTGTTGTCACTACTGTATGTGTGTGTTCACTTATATATATATGTGTGTGTTCACTGCTGTGTGTGTGTGTTAACTACTGTGGGTGTGTTCACTGCTGTATGTGTGTGTGTTCACCCCTGTATGTGTGTGTTCACCGCTGTATGTGTGTGTGTTCACTGCTGTATGTGTGTTGTCACTACTGTATGTGTGTGTTCACTTATATATATATGTGTGTGTTCACTGCTGTGTGTGTGAGTGTGTTCATTGCAGATGTATGTGTTCAGTGCTGTATGTGTGTGTTCACTGATGTATGTGTGTGTTCACTGCTGTGTGTGTGTTCACTGTAGATGTGTGTGTTCACTGCAGATGTGTGTATTCACTGCTGTATGTGTGTACTGTGGATGGGTTAAATGCAGAGCACAAACTCTGTGGGTCACCATACTTGACTGTGTGTCACATCACGTTCACTTTCAGGATTTTCAATCTTTAAAGCATAAATTCAATCAGCAGAAGTGAAA
>CM065656.1:24499843-24502702 GCA_033220385.1 Triplophysa yarkandensis
CTGAGGAGTTTAAACATCATCAGTGACTTTGATTCAGAATAACCACATGTGATGATGACGAGTGTGCCGTCATACCCGTGAAGTTTGCAGATGATAGATAGATCCAGGTGAGGGCCGGAATAAAGAGCAGTGCGAGAGAGGCGGCCAGGAACTTCCTGCGGCCACGGCACATTCCCAGCATCCTCTGCTTCCTGAGAGAGTCTGCTCACAGACGTCTAGGTGGGCATCAGCTGTTTGTGCGTGCGGTGCATGGCACAACCCTTCAAAACAACAACAAACATTAAACTGAATAAAGGGTCACACTATTCATTACTATTACAACATACATCTGACTAATCTCTGAGACGTCTGCACATGTCTGTAAGATGATTGTATGATGTTTGTAATATAATTGTAAGATGTCTGTAAGATGTCTTTAACATGATTGTATGATGATTGTAACATGATTGTAAGATGATTGTAAGATGTCTGTAAGTTGACTGTAAGATGTCTGTAAGATGATTGTAAGATTATTGTAAGATGATTGTAAGATGTCTGTAACATGATTGTAACATGATTGTAAGATGATTGTAAGACGTCTGTAAGTTGACTGTAAGATGTCTGTAACATGATTGTAAGATGATTGTAACATGATTGCAAGATGATTGTATCATGTCTGTAAGTTGACTGTAAGATGTCTGTAACATGATTGTAAGATGTCTGTAACATGATTGTAAGATGATTGTAAGACGTCTGTAAGTTGACTGTAAGATGTCTGTAACATGATTGTAAGATGATTGTAACATGATTGTAAGATGATTGTAAGACGTCTGTAAGTTGACTGTAAGATGTCTGTAAGTTGACTGTAAGATGTCTGTAACATGATTGTAAGATGATTGTATGATGTCTGTAACATGATTGTAAGATGATTGTAAGACGTCTGTAAGTTGACAGTAAAATGTCTGTAACATGATTGTAAGATGTCTGTAAGACGTCTATTACATGATTGTAAGATGATTGTAAGATCTCTGTAAGAAGTCTTCAACATGATTGTAAGATGACTGTAAGATGTCTGTAAGGTGATTGTAAGATGTCTGTAAGATATTTGTAAGATGTCTGTATGATGTCTGTAGGATGTCTGTAAGATGTCTGTAAGATGATTGTAAGATGACTGTAAGATGTCTATAAGATGTCTGTAAGATATCTGTAACATGATTGTAAGATGATTGTAAGATGTCTGTAAGATGTCTTAAACATGATTGTAAGATGTCTGTAAGATGATTGTAAGAGGACAGTAAGATGTCCGTGAGATGTTTGTAAGATGTCTGTAAAATGATTGTAAGATGATTGTAAGATGTCTGTAAGATGTCTTAAACATGATTGTAAGATGTCTGTAAGATGATTGTAAGATGTCTGTAAGATGATTGTAACATGGCTTTAACATGATTGTAAGATTTCTGTAAGATGTCTGTAAGATGATCGTAACATGACTGTAAGATGAATGTAATATGTTTGTAGGATGTCTTTAACATGATTGTAACATGATTGTAAGATTATTGTAAGATGTCTGTAAGATGATTGTAAGATGTCTGTAAGATGATTGTAAGATGTGTGTAACATGATTGTAAGATGATTGTAACATGATTGTAAGATGTCTGTAAGATGATTGTAAGATGTGTGTAAGGTGATTGTAAGATGTGTGTAACATGATTGTAAGATGATTGTAACATGATTGTGAGATGATTGTATCATGTCTGTAACATGATTGTGAGATGTCTGTAAGATGATTGTAAGATGTGTGTAACATGATTGTAAGATGTCTGTAACATGATTGTAAGATGTCTGTAAGATGATTGTAAGATGTGTGTAACATGATTGTAAGATGATTGTAACATGATTGTAAGATGTCTGTAAGATGATTGTAAGATGTGTGTAAGGTGATTGTAAGATGTGTGTAACATGATTGTAAGATGATTGTAACATGATTGTAAGATGTCTGTAAGATGATTGTAAGATGTGTGTAAGGTGATTGTAAGATGTCTGTAAGATGATTGTAAGATGTGTGTAACATGATTGTAAGATGATTGTAACATGATTGTAAGATGTCTGTAAGATGATTGTAAGATGTGTGTAACATGATTGTAAGATGATTGTAACATGATTGTAAGATGTCTGTAAGATGATTGTAAGATGTGTGTAACATGATTGTAAGATGATTGTAACATGATTGTAAGATGTCTGTAAGATGATTGTAAGATGACTGTAAGATGATCGTAACATGACTGTAAGATGAATGTAATATGTTTGTAGGATGTCTTTAACATGATTGTAAGATGATTGTAAGATTATTGTAAGATGTCTGTAAGATGATTGTAAGATGTCTGTAAGATGATTGTAAGATGTGTGTAACATGATTGTAAGATGATTGTAACATGATTGTAAGATGTCTGTAAGATGATTGTAAGATGATTGTAACATGATTGTAAGATGTCTGTAAGATGATTGTAAGATGTGTGTAAGGTGATTGTAAGATGTGTGTAACATGATTGTAAGATGATTGTAACATGATTGTAAGATGTGTGTAACATGATTGTAAGATGATTGTAACATGATTGTGAGATGATTGTATCATGTCTGTAACATGATTGTGAGATGTCTGTAAGATGATTGTAAGATGTGTGTAACATGATTGTAAGATGATTGTAAGATGTCTGTAACATGATTGTAAGATGTCTGTAAGATGATTGTAAGATGTGTGTAACATGATTGTAAGATGTCTGTAACATGATTGTAAGATGTCTGTAAGATGATTGTAAGATGTTTGTAACATGATTGTAAGATGATTGTAACATGATTGTAAGATGTCTGTAACATGATTGT
>CM065656.1:24503202-24518202 GCA_033220385.1 Triplophysa yarkandensis
GTTCAGATATTTGTATTGAAAAATACTTTTGCAGTAAATATAAAGAATTGAGGTAAAGCAGCACTGAGTCGAGTGCTTTAATATTCAGGTTAAAGTTATAGCCTGTACATCCCAATTAAATAATATTCGTTTAACATGCTATTTTCTTTTAAATTCTCACAGTTCTGAATTTCTTTTTAAATCTACAGTAAATCAGAAAAATATAATGGACATAAACCCTAAACAAAATAGAAATAAAAAACAAAAGTGACAATAGAAATAACATTATAAAATCTGTTTTGGCAAAACTTTCCAAATATAAGAGAAAAATTATTTTTCATCCGTTGGAAACTTAATGAAGGAAAAGTTCTTCAAGAGAACAGACGTTTGTCCAAGCTTTTGTCTTAAAATTTGGTCTTGGTCTCTAATCTTCATATTTTACTTCGTCTTTGTTCAACAAGCATCAGAGTCCTAAAAGTTTAAAGACTTTTCATGTGAATCCTTGAACATTGTTTTGGTAAAAATTCAAGAGTCCATCCTACACATTTATTTAAAAATAATTATAAAGTAATTTTAAAGTACAAACACAATATGAAAACTGGCATCAGGTTTGTGAGGTATTTGGTTTTATGAACACGAACATCATTTGGTCATTTTGTAAACTATCATATGAAAATAGATCTGACATCTAAGCATTAGTAGGTTTCTGGAATAGAATTGATGTGTTTGAGGTGATCTTGTGTACAGCGGTCAGTGCTTTGGTGTGTTAATGGTGTCAGTTCTTTGGATATCTCTCTTATTACTTTTCAGTCATCAGAGAACAACACAGTCCACAAGTACTGTGGGTACAGCTGAGGTCACACGGAGGATATCCCATCGCTCTGTTTTCAGGTTGAGGTAGAGGATTCATAAGCAGCAGGACGGGACAGGCACGGGTCTTTGGATGTTTTGGTGAAGGGGAGGAAAGGGGGCGGGGTCTGAGACTGCACCCCACGAACACGCACAGATAAAAAAAACGCACGCACGCACGCACACACACACACACATCTAGAGTGCTGCCTATCTAGACTATATGGCATCATCAAGTTTAAGGCATCAAAGACAAGCTCACAATCATTTTGAAGAGCGGAGAGAGGTATTTCAAAACTGAATATCTAAATGTACCCTAAACATCTGAAAATGATATAACCAAACTCACCATCTAAAGGCTGATTTCACACATTCACCTTATTACATTTCAAAGCAAAGAAACCTGAAAGTAGCGCCTTGAATCAAAGGAGAGCTGCAAAGGTGACGGCATATTGCTTTGTACCCGACTTTACAATTTATCAGCCTAAATACATTGTTGTTATTATTGACTTTCTTCCCACCGGAGCTTTGCTGAAATTCAATATGGTGTTCATGTGAAATCAGCCTACAAACTATTTAGTGGTGGGAGAGAATTGTTCTTATTTTTTCTTTAGCTGTTTAATCATATTACACTGACTGAATGTCAGTTCAATGGATATGTTCAGAATCTCAGACACACTCATTCAGTGTGTGTGCGCGCGCGCATGAGTGTGTGTGTGCGTTTGTGTGCGTGAGTGTGTGTGAGTGTGTGCGTGTGGTTGCAGCTCAGGGGCAGAGTTCATGGGGACTGAGGTCTCTTCACCCGGTTTCATTGCTCATGCTAATGCCCCTACTGGTACCCGCTGCGCACTGAGGTTCAATCATGACCCGACACTGAGCATCTCCCGTCTGATGTCCTGTTGAGACCCCCTGAGACAGACCAACAGATAATACATGAGAATACAACAACACAACACTTCTATGTGCATCTTTGTTAGTCAGTGTGTGTGTGTGTGTGTGTGTGTGTGTGTGTGTGTGTGTGTGTGTGTGTGTGTGTGTGTGTGTGTCTGCTTGTATGTCTGCGTGTGCGTCTGCTTGTATGTCTGCTTGTGTGTCTGCGTCTGCTTGTATGTCTGCGTGTGTCTGCTTGTGTGTACATGTGTGTGTGTCTCTGTGTGGGTGCCTGTTTGTGTGTCTGCGTGTGCGTGTGTGTCTGCTTATGTGTACATGTGTGTGTGTCTGTGTGTGGGTGTCTGTTTGTGTGTCTGCGTGTGCGTGTGTGTCTGCTTGTGTATGTATGCCTGTGTTGCACCTGTTGCATGAGGTCAATTGTGTCAGTCGTACAGACAGTCGTCTCTTTAGTTTTGGAGTGTCTGTGTGAATCTGTTTGACTCCAGCTGCCCAGAGAACCCTTGTGACCAAAGAAACTAAACACAAACACACAAATGTCAGAACTCATTCCATGTTGTGAGTTATGAAGCTTAGATTCGGGAGAAACATACCTGTGACGATATCCAAACAAGAGGAAGAGAGCACAGAATATAATACAGGCCACACCGATGTGAATACCAACCACGATCCCCGTGACTGAAGAATCCTGTTGACAGTTACACAAACTTTCACCTGCCACGCACACACGGACACACACACACACACGGACACACACACACACACGGACACACACACACACACACACACACACACACACACACACACACACACAAGAGTAAGAAAATGAATGTTGGTCGTTCCGAACACTGCACAGATTTGGTTATAATGTTGTGTATTCATGTGTATTTGTGTTCTCTTTGAGATCCATCTGTGGTAAGGGCTTGAGTACCAGACATCTGCAGAAGCGTCCAACTGCAGCAAGTCTGGCTAGACAGACAGAAGCTATGCCCTCTTATTGTATCTTATATATGGTCTGCCCATGCTTCTGTTCTCCAGTTGACATCACTTCTCATGATCTCGGTTGAACACAGTTCAGCTGGATTACACAGTGCACTCAGTAGCAGCTATTTCTGTCTGCAATGTTTTTCTTTTTTTCTTTCATCCGCAGACTTATGAAGGGAATGAGACCTCTCCATGGTGCTAGAGGTTCTGACGCAGTATCCTTCTGAGCCTCTAGGAGGCATTTCCTTGAAGTTGCTGTCTTTAAAGGCAGCTTTACTCTTGGTCTTGGCTTTAGCCAAAAGTGTCAGTAAACTTGAGTACATCCCGCACGCATTGCCCTTCCCATAAATGGATCTCAAACACAAGATGTTTCAGTGAACCAGGGCTACATGAGTAACCAGTTGTTGTGTTAACTGTTCACCTGCTTGATCTTTCCTGTTCTTTTCAATCTCAGCCAATGAGACAAGCCGCTTGTTGCTTACGCTGTCACCATTTCCATTAAAAGCAGTGAGCTGAATCTCATACACAGCTGAAGGTTCTGTCACGACAATAAACATTAAAACTTTATTAAAGAAGAAAAAACGAAATGGTGCCTGTGTTGATGTTTGAGTGCGTGTGTACTGACTGAGGTCTGAGATGGTGTGTGTGTTGATATGTTGTGCACACGTTTTTGTACTAACCGAGGTTTGAGATGACGTGTGTGCACACGTTTTTGTACTAACAGAAGTTTGAGATGATTCATTTGTGTGAGTGCACGTGTTTTTGTACTAACCAAGGTTTGAGATGATTAATGTGTGTGTGTGTGTGCACGTGTTTTTGTACTAACTGAGGTTTGAGATGATTAATGTGTGTGTGCACGTGTTTTTGTACTAACCAAGGTTTGAGATGATTCACGTGTGTGAGTGCACGTGTTTTTGTACTAACCAAGGTTTGAGATGGTGTGTGTGTTGATGTGGCTGGGGAAACGCTCTTCAGTTGTAGAGTCTTGTTGTGTTATCATGCGTTGAAGGAGTTTATATCCCTCCACTCGACCGGCTTTACTGGGCAGATCCCAGAACACCTGGATGGCTGTTCTGTTCAGAACCTTTGTGAAGAAACTGGGCATACTGGGAACTGTGGGAGAGAACATCAAGTGTTTGTTTGTTGTCTTCAAACATGACTGAATTTGCTGAAGATGTTCATTAACCGTCTGATGTTTTATTTCTTACCTCCTCCGAGTGTTGTGGTGATGATGGTTTGAGATTGTTGACTGGCTCCCAGAGGTGAATATGCTTTTACATAGATGGAGAATGTGGTGGCAGGCTCCAGGTTATTAAATTCATGTTGAAATGTGTCTTTAGTTACGGCTTCCTGAAGTTCACTGCTGTCCGGATCTGAAGAGTGCAAACATCATCAACATTAAACATCACATTGTGTGTATGTGTGTGTGGTTGTGTGTGCATGCATGTGCGCACGTGTGTGAGTCTCACCACCCAGCTTGCGGATGTGTAGCACATATCCTATGATCCCATCACTAATGTGAGGTTGAGGACGATTCCAGCGGATCAGTAGTGAGGTTGTGGACAGCGGTGTGGCCGTGAGGTCCTGAGGGGCTTCTGGGAGATCAGTTGAGCGAGAGACAGCGAGTCTGGCACTAGCCTGGTTAGTTCCGGCACTGTTCTCTGCTATACACTGATAGATAGCTTCATCCTGAGCTGTGATTCGTGTCACTGCCAGAGTACTGAACACACAAACATCACATGAGATACAAGACAGTGTGTGTGTGTGTGTGTGTGTGTGTGTGTGTGTGTGTGTGTGTGTGTGTGTGTGTGTGTGTGTGTGTGTGTGTGTGTGTGTGTGTGTGTGTGTGTGTGTGTGTGTGTGTGTGTGTGTGCGTGCGCGTGTGCGTGTGTTTATATATGAATGTGTGTTCACCTGTTATTGTTAGTGAGCTTGACGTTGTCTCCAGGTGTGAGAATCTTGCCGTTTTTCAGCCAGATGAGATGGGGCTCTGGAACTCCCTGTGCCTGACACGTGAAAACAGCACTGCTGCCCACGGCTTTAGACACGGACTGAGGCCACTGCTGAAACTCTGGAGGAGCTGAGAGAGAGAGACCGAGAGAGAGACCAAGAGAGAGACCAAGAGAGAGACCAAGAGAGAGAGAGACCAAGAGAGAGACCAAGAGAGAGATAGAGAGAGACCAAGAGAGAGAGAGACCAAGAGAGAGACCAAGAGAGAGAGAGAGAGAGAGAGATAGAGAGACCAAGAGAGAGAGAGAGAGAGAGAGACCAGAGAGAGACCAGAGAGAGAGAGACCAAGAGAGAGATAGAGAGAGACCAAGAGAGAGAGAGAGAGAGAGAGAGAGAGATAGAGAGACCAAGAGAGAGAGAGAGAGAGATAGAGAGACCAAGAGAGAGAGAGAGAGAGAGAGAGAGAGAGATAGAGAGACCAAGAGAGAGAGAGAGAGAGAGAGAGAGAGAGAGAGAGAGATAGAGAGACCAAGAGAGAGAGAGAGAGAGAGAGAGAGAGAGAGACCAGAGAGAGACCAAGGGAGAGATAGAGAGAGACCAAGAGAGAGAGAGAGAGAGAGAGAGAGAGAGAGAGACCAGAGAGAGAGAGAGAGAGAGAGAGAGAGAGACCAGAGAGAGACCAAGAGAGAGATAGAGAGAGACCAAGAGAGAGAGAGAGATAGAGAGAGACCAAGAGAGAGAGAGAGAGAGAGAGAGAGAGAGAGAGACCAAGAGAGAGAGAGAGAGAGAGAGAGAAAGACAGAGAGAGATAGAGAGACCAAGAGAGAGAGAGAGACCAGAGAGAGAGAGAGAGAGAGAGAGAGACCAGAGAGAGAGAGACAGAGAGAGATAGAGAGACCAAGAGAGAGAGAGAGAGAGAGATGGAAAGAGAGAGAGCGAGAGAGAGAGAGAGACAGAGAGAGAAAGAGATGGAAAGAGAGAGAGATGGAAAGAGAGAGAGAGCGAGAGATGGAAAGAGAGATGGAAAGAGAGATGGAAAGAGAGAGAGAGCGAGAGATGGAAAGAGAGATGGAAAGAGAGATGGAAAGAGAGAGAGAGAGAGAGAGAGAGAAAGGGAGAGAGAGAGAGAGAGAGAGAGAGAGAGAGAGAAAGGGAGAGAGGGAAGGAGAGAGAAAGAAAAAGAGAGAACAAAGCATCACAGCTGTTAAAGTTTCTCAGTAGTTGTCAGTGTTTTTTATCAAATTCTGCATTTAAACACACGCACGCACACACGCACGCACACAATATTTTATTATATTTATCTCTTTTTTTTCAATATTGTGGACCTTATTCAAACATGAATGAATTTAAATATTTTTGTTGATAATGATAGTAAACAGTGTGTTGAGAACATGAATTAGCTGCCTGTTTTAACCCCCCCACACACACCCTAGGTCAGAGGTCACAAACACACAATTATTCCTCCCCCTTCTCTTTCATTACTCTTCTGTCCCAGTCACAATAAAGATCTGAACAGCTGAACCACACAAATACATTATGTGTGTGTGCGTCGACTTATTGTGTTTCCTAGTCATGGCTGGCTTTTCTTTGTCCTTTGTTGATGTATCTCAGTTGCAGTTTTATGTCCAGAAACACAGACAAAATGCTTCAGCCAGAATCATCCGACATAAACAAGTACAGGCAAGTGCGTGTATGTGTGTTTGTGTGCGTGTGTTGTTATGTGTGTCTGTGTGTGTACCTTGCACCACCAGCCGGCCCACAGCAGTTCTTCTCATCCGTGTTCCGGGTCTGTTAGCAGAACACACATAGACTCCAGAATGCTGTAGAGACACGTCTGAGATGATCAGATTCCCTGTGCCCAACACCTCGATGCCCTCCACACCTATAGATCGCCCGTCTGACACATGGAAACAGCGTTAGTAGTGTCACAGGTTTACCACGGTGTCACAGTGAGGTCAGTGAGAGAGATTTTACCCAGTCTGCTCCAGGATACGATGGGTCGAGGGTTACCGGTTGCAATGCACTCCAGTATAGCCGTCTGATGAACATTCAGAGTCAGATTCTGAGGTCCAGACAGAATAACAGGATCTTTATACAGACCATTACCTGCCACTGACACAAAGAGAGAGATGACAGATTTATTCAAACAGACAGACAGACAGACAGACAGACAGACAGACAGACAGACAGACAGAGAGAGAAAGACACAGAAACAGACAGAGAGACAGACAGAAGGGGACAGACAAACTCATAAACAGACCCAGAAACAGAAAAACAGACAGACTGAAAGAGACAGACAGACAGACAGACAGACAGACAGACAGACAGACAGACAGACAGACAGACAGACAGACAGACAGACAGACAGACACACACACACACACACACACACACACACACACACACACACACACACACACACACACACACACACACACACACACACACACACACACACACACACAGAATGAGACAGACAGACAGACAGACAGACAGACAGACAGACAGACAGACAGACAGACACAGAAACAGGCAGAGGGACAGACAGAAGGGGACAGACAAACTCATAAACAGACCCAGAAACAGAAAAACAGACAGACTGAAAGAGACAGACAGACAGACAGACAGACAGACAGACAGACAGACAGACACAGAAACAGGCAGAGGGACAGACAGAAGGGGACAGACAAACTCATAAACAGACCCAGAAACAGAAAAACAGACAGACTGAAAGAGACAGACAGACAGACAGACAGACAGACAGACAGACAGACAGACAGACAGACAGACAGACAGACAGACAGACAGACAGACAGACAGACAGACAGACAGACAGACAGACACACACACACACACACACACACACACACACAGAATGAGACAGACAGACAGACAGACAGACAGACAGACAGACAGACAGACAGACAGACAGACAGACACAGAAACAGGCAGAGGGACAGACAGAAGGGGACAGACAAACTCATAAACAGACCCAGAAACAGAAAAACAGACAGACTGAAAGAGACAGACAGACAGACAGACAGACAGACAGACAGACAGACAGACACAGAAACAGGCAGAGGGACAGACAGAAGGGGACAGACAAACTCATAAACAGACCCAGAAACAGAAAAACAGACAGACTGAAAGAGACAGACAGACAGACAGACAGACAGACAGACAGACAGACAGACAGACAGACAGACAGACAGACAGACAGACAGACAGACAGACAGACAGACAGACAGACAGACAGACAGACAGACAGACAGACAGACAGACAGACAGACAGACAGACAGACAGACAGACAGACAGACAGACAGACAGACAGACAGACAGACAGACAGACAGACAGACAGACAGACAGACAGACAGACAGACAGACAGACAGACAGACAGACAGACAGACAGACAGACAGACAGACAGACAGACAGACAGACAGACAGACAGACAGACAGACAGACAGACAGACAGACAGACAGACAGACAGACAGACAGACAGACAGACAGACAGACAGACAGACAGACAGACAGACAGACAGACAGACAGACAGACAGACAGACAGACAGACAGACAGACAGACAGACAGACAGACAGACAGACAGACAGACAGACAGACAGACAGACAGACAGACAGACAGACAGACAGACAGACAGACAGACAGACAGACAGACAGACAGACAGACAGACAGACAGACAGACAGACAGACAGACAGACAGACAGACAGACAGACAGACAGACAGACAGACAGACAGACAGACAGACAGACAGACAGACAGACAGACAGACAGACAGACAGACAGACACACACACACACACACACACACACACACACACACACACACACACACACACACACACACACACACACACACACACACACACACACACACACACACACACACACACACACACACACACACACACACACACACACACACACACACACACACACACACAGAATGAGACAGACAGACAGACAGACAGACAGACAGACAGACAGACAGACAGACAGACACGCATGCACGCACGCACGCACGCACGCACACAGACAGACAGACGACAGACAGAATGAGACGGACAGACACAGAGAGACACAAACAGGCAGAGACAGACAGACAGACAGACAGACAGGAGACAGACAGACAGTACCTGTGACAGACAGCTGAGCTTCGTTACTGTAGCGTGTATTTGCGATGTTTTGAGCTATGCATCGATACACACCGCTGTCAGACTGACGCACCCCTGTGATGTGCAGAATACCATTGGGCAGAAGTGTGTACCTGAACGCACGACAGCATGCCATGAGTTTAAGAGAGAAACACACAAACACACAAACACACACACTGAGAAACACTGAATGTGTAGGACCTGTTATCATGATTGTTTATGGCCGTTCCGTTTCTCTCCCAGCTGATGTTGGCTTCAGGAACACCACTGACAGCGCAGTGAAATCGAGCGACACCTCCTTCATCTACACTCACCGACTCTGGATGTGTGTGAAACTTGGGAAGAGCTGAGAGAGAAAAACCAGGGACATATCAACACAAAACCTGATGACATCACATGATCACGAGGGACCAAGCGGGAGAGCTTCACTGCTTTCATCACTTCAGGAAATACCGTGCAGCAACATTTAATAAATGAGTTTATAATACAGTGAACATCAGATCAAATGAGACACGGTAGGATCAATCCTGGATTTAATCTTGGAGGAACAGTTACTGAAGATCGACAGAGGACTCACATGCCAGTTGTACGTGTGCTTTTCGGCTGATGATCAGTCCGTATCGGTTCTGTGCGGAGCAGTCGTACTCGCCAGCATCGCTCTCGTCACTGCCCCGACGCTTCTGAACGTTCTGAATCAGGAGCGTTCCATTCTCCAGGACGAGAACCCGTAACCCTACAGATACAGCCACGCCGTTCCTTCGCCAGGTGATGGTGATAGGCCCCTCCCCTTCTACCTGACAATCCAGCATGAGGGGGCGGTCCCTTACAGCAATGACATCACTGGGTTCTCTGATGAAGGATAATTCTGAAGCTCCACCCACACCTGGAGAACATTAGCAGAATTTGGAGAACATGTTCAATGTAGAACACAGACCTGTTGTATTATGTGAGAGCACATGAGGATTACCAGTGATCATGACCATGAGAATGATGAGGAGAATGATGCATCATGAGAGATGAAGAGACTGAAAGAAAAACAGTGTGACACAATCAGCTTTAAAACATCACATAGCGCTGACACACACACACACAGACACACACACACACACACACACACACACACACACACACACACACACACAGACACACACTAACACAGACACAGACACACACACACACACAGACACACACACACACACACACACACACACAGACACACACACACACACACACACACACACACACACACACACACACACACACACACACACGCACACACAGACACACACAGACACACACACACACACAGACACACAGACACACACAAACACAGACACACACACACACACACACACACAGACACACGCACACACACGCACGCACGCACTCACGCACGCACGCACGCATGCACGCACGCACGCACGCACGCACGCACGCACACACACACACACACACACACACGCGCACACACACAGACACACACAGACACAAACACAGACACAAACTAACACAGACACACACACACACACGCACGCACGCACGCACGCACACACGCACACACACACACACACCAGCAACACTAGTGACCAATTCCAGCATTGTAGATGTGATGAAAAACACTCGTAAAATTGAATTGTTCCAAGAAAACTGAACCAAATGTTCATACAATAAAACCCTAGTTCATAGTGTTTAAACATCAAAAAATAATATGAACCTGCATTATGGACAAGATCATTAAAAGACAGTTTCTAAGATTTATGTGAATTAAAATGTACAGAGCTGAATCAATAAAATGCAACAAATAAAGAACAGGTAGCTTTTCAGAGACCTGCACAGAATTGCTATAGATTTATTTATGAGCAAAAGGAGATGACAGGCCTGAAATTGACAAACTGACAATAAAAAATCATAAACTAAAAATAAAAAAAATGAAAGAGAGAAACATTGCATGAGTATTTCACCCAACAGATTTGACATCTGTGCTAAATGAATACTCAAGACCATGATTTTATGGTTCACAAGCAGATTTACAGAAATGATCTTTAACTTCATCTGAACGTGTGATCTTTGTAAATATGTTTGGTTTGTGCTTCTCAAACTTAAACTTGACTTTCTTAAGAATGATTGATGCCTCATTCACACAATAAACCCATGCCGTCTGAAGAGCCATCTGCCCCTCCCTCCCTCCCTCCCTCCCTCCCTCCCTCCCTCCCTCGCCCTCGTCTCTTTCACAGGAGTGTGAGGGTGACTTTCCCATGCCACAGCATCACTCTCACACACGCCCCCCCCACCACTGCCATACACACAACAAAACACTTCACCACACTTGAACTTGAAACCATGAACCCGGGTGTAAAATTTGAACTTCTGCGTGACGTCTGGTGTCTGGACAAGAGACAGCTGACCGTCTGTTCACTCCATCATCACACAACATCAGACATCATCACACAACATCAGACATCATCACACAACATAAGACATCATCACACAACATCAGACATCATCACACAACATAAGACATCATCACACAACATAAGACATCATCACACAACATCAGACATCATCACACAACATCAGACATCATCACACAACATCAGACATCATCACACAACATCAGACATCATCACAAAACATCACACAACATCAGACATCATCACACAACATCAGACATCATCACACAACATAAGACATCATCACACAACATAAGACATCATCACACAACATAAGACATCATCACACAACATAAGACATCATCACACAACATCAGACATCATCACACAACATCAGACATCATCACACAACATAAGACATCATCACACAACATCATACATCATCACACAACATAAGACATCATCACACAACATCACACATCATCACACAACATAAGACATCATCACACAACATAAGACATCATCACACAACATCAGACATCATCACACAACATAAGACATCATCACACAACATCAGACATCATTACACAACATAAGACATCATCACACATCATCACACAACATCAGACATCATAACACAACATAAGACATCATCACACAACATAAGACATCATCACACAACATCAGACATCATCACACAACATAAGACATCATCACACAACATAAGACATCATCACACAACATCAGACATCATTACACATCATCACACAACATAAGACATCATCACACAACATCAGACATCATCACACAACATAAGACATCATCACACAACATCAGACATCATTACACAACATAAGACATCATAACACAACATAAGACATCATCACACAACATCAGACATCATTACACAACATAAGACATCATCACACATCATCACACAACATCAGACATCATTACACAACATCAGACATCATCACACAACATCAGACATCATCACACAACATAAGACATCATCACACAACATCAGACATCATCACACAACATCAGACATCATTACACATCATCACACAACATAAGACATCATCACACAACATCAGACATCATCACACATCATCACACAACATAAGACATCATCACACAACATCACACATCATCACACAACATAAGACATCATCACACAACATAAGACATCATCACACAACATCAGACATCATCACACAACATAAGACATCATCACACAACATCAGACATCATTACACAACATAAGACATCATCACACATTATCACACAACATCAGACATCATCACACAACATAAGACATCATCACACAACATAAGACATCATCACACAACATCAGACATCATCACACAACATAAGACATCATCACACAACATAAGACATCATCACACAACATAAGACATCATCACACAACATCAGACATCATTACACATCATCACACAACATAAGACATCATCACACAACATCAGACATCATCACACAACATAAGACATCATCACACAACATCAGACATCATTACACAACATAAGACATCATCACACATCATCACACAACATCAGACATCATCACACAACATCACACATCATCACACAACATCACACATCATCAGACATCATAACACAACATCAGACATCATCACACAACATCACACATCATCACACAACATCACACATCATCACACAACATCACACATCATAACACAACATCAGACATCATAACACAACATCACACATCATCACACAACATCAGACATCATCACACAACATCATACATCATCACACAACATAAGACATCATCACACAACATAAGACATCATCACACAACATAAGACATCATCACACAACATAAGACATCATCACACAACATAAGACATCGTCACACAACATAAGACATCATTACACAACATCAGACATCATTACACAACATAAGACAACATCAGACATCATCACACAACATAAGACATCATCACACAACATAAGACATCATCACACAACATCAGACATCATTACACAACATCAGACATCATTACACAACATCAGACATCATCATCATCACACAACATCAGACATCATAACACAACATCAGACATCATCACACAACATAAGACATCATTACACAACATCAGACATCATTACACAACATAAGACAACATCAGACATCATCACACAACATAAGACATCATCACACAACATAAGACATCATCACACAACATCAGACATCATCACACAACATCAGACATCATTACACAACATAAGACAACATCAGACATCATCACACAACATAAGACATCATCACACAACATAAGACATCATCACACAACATCAGACATCATCACACAACATAAGACATCATAACACAACATAAGACATCATAACACAACATAAGACATCATAACACAACATAAGACATCATCACATAACATCAGACATCATCACACAACATCAGACATCATAACACAACATCAGACATCATCATACAACATCACACATCATCACACAACATCAGACATCATCACACAACATAAGACATCATCACACAACATAAGACATCATCACACAATATCAGACATCATCACACAACATAAGACATCATAACACAACATAAGACATCATAACACAACATAAGACATCATAACACAACATAAGACATCATAACACAACATAAGACATCATCACATAACATCAGACATCATCACACAACATCAGACATCATCACACAACATCAGACATCATCAGACATCATCACACAACATCACACAACATCAGACATCATCAGACATCATCACACATCATCACACAACATCAGACATCATTACACAACATCACACATCATCACACAACATCAGACATCATAACACAACATCAGACATCATTACACAACATCACACATCATCACACAACATCATACATCATAACACAACATAAGACATCATCACACAACATCACACATCATCACACAACATCAGACATCATCACACAACATCACACATCATCACACAACATCACACATCATCACACAACATCATACATCATCACACAACATCAGACATCATAACACAACATAAGACATCATCACACAACATCACACATCATCACACAACATCAGACATCATCACACAACATCAGACATCACACACAACATAAGACATCATCACACAACATCAGACATCATCACACAACATCAGACATCATTACACAACATCATACATCATCACACAACATCAGACATCATAACACAACATAAGACATCATCACACAACATCACACATCATCACACAACATCAGACATCATCACACAACATCAGACATCATCACACAACATAAGACATCATCACACAACATCAGACATCATCACACAACATCAGACATCATCACACAACATAAGACATCATCACACAACATCAGACATCATCACACAACATCAGACATCATTACACAACATCAGACATCATTACACATCATCACACAACATCAGACATCATCACACAACATCAGACATCATCACACAACATCAGACATCATCACACAACATCAGACATCATTACACAACATCACACAACATCACACATCATCACACAACATCACACATCATCACACAACATAAGACATCATCACACAACATCAGACATCATAACACAACATAAGACATCATCACACAACATCACACATCATCACACAACATCAGACATCATCACACAACATCAGACATCATCACACAACATAAGACATCATCACACAACATCAGACATCATCACACAACATCAGACA
>CM065656.1:24523202-24533085 GCA_033220385.1 Triplophysa yarkandensis
ACACTGTGCACACACACTGTGCACACACACTGTGCACACACACTGTGCACACACACACACACACACACACACACACACACACACACACACACACACACACACACACACACACACACACACACACACACACACACACACACGTGCACACACACACAGAGACACACACACAGAGACACACACACACACACACACACACACACGCACACACACATGCACACACACACACGCACGCACGCACGCACGCACACGTTAAGAATTTTAGTCACTGTGTCTTAAACAGATGAGATGTAAAAACATCAGACATACATTTTATTATTTAGTTTGAGGTTTTAGACCAATGAGATGACTGGACTCAACCAATGAAAGTCCTGCATGGAGTCAGAGATGAGTCTGATTAAGACACAATGATATAAAATCCGTCAGAGCATCACAAAACGACGGAAGAGAAAAACCTGTCATTCAGGAATTTTATATCCTATGAAATACTCCTGCCATCTTCCTCTTTCATCGCTTGACATTGTGGGTACAGAAGCAGTTTTTGGGTTCAGTGCAGGTCATGTCTTCCCATAGTGTCCAGCAGTGATTCAGTGACGGTGTGTAAGCGTGCAGAGAAGATCAGAGGAAGAGGAGGAGGTTCAGACACTCTTCAGCACTCCAGCGGCTGCAGAAAACACCGCCTGCAGTCCACAGCTTTAGGACTCGGAGGCTGAACTCTCTTCCTCCGGAGTTCGTCCCGTCCCAAAGAACCACTCAAACGCACATAAGCAGCTTTATAACGCTTATCAAACGCAGCTGCACACCAGACAAAAGAGAGAAAGAGAGAGATCATCAAATCTTCTGAGCTATGAAAGAGCAACAACTGAGCAAACACATCCTCGTTCAGCAGATATGGGTTGTGTGTTTGTGAGAGACTCACCAACGTGATCTTTTCCCATAGCAGCCAGTGTGAGGAACAACATCTCTCTGTACACACTCCTGCACAACACAACACATCAACACAAATATCTTATGAATATATATATATATGCATATCTTATATGTACAAATATCTTGTCTTACTCATCATCATCATCTCAACTCTCTCACCTTTGTATCCTGGGCGTGCATGCTTGCTTAGCAACAGTATCCAGGAAGAGCGTGATTGCCTTGTGCACCTCATTCATGCCCACCCAGCGGAGCACTTCCTCCAGGAAGATCAGAGTGAAGGGATGGTTATGGTGCCTCCAGCTGTATCTACGCATGGGAGTGCCACCTACAGGAACAGGGCATCAGTGAGAGAAGCGTAGCATGACTTTACTCAGCTGAAAGTATTAATACTCACTGTGCATTCTCCAGATTATATAGAGCGGAGGCCACTGCTCAGGGTCAGGGGTCAATGTGTCCCACAACAGCCTCACACGCACTCCACCGCCCTCGAGAGCCTGACACACACACATACACAGGAAGTGAGCTGATGCTGTTCTCATTACAGTGTGTGTGTACGTGTAGTGACCTGTGTGTGTGTGTGTAGTGACCTGTGTGTGTGTGTGTAGTGACCTGTGTGTGTGTGTGTGTGTGTGTGTGTGTAGTGACCTGTGTGTGTGTAGAGACCTGTGTGTGTGTGTGTAGTGACCTGTGTGTGTGTGTGTGTGTGTGTAGTGACCTGTGTGTGTGTGTGTGTGTGTGTGTGTAGAGACCTGTGTGTGTGTGTGTGTGTGTATGTGTTGTGACCTGTGTGTGTGTGTGTGTAGTGACCTGAGTGTGGATGTGTAGTGACCTGTGTGTGTGTGTGTGTGTGTGTGTGTGTGTGTGTGTGTGTGTGTGTGTAGTGACCTGAGTGTGTATGTGTAGTGACCTGTGTCTGTTTGTGTAGTGACCTGTTTGTGTGTGTGTGTATAGTGACCTGTTTGTGTGTGTGTAGTGACCTGTGTGTATGTGTGTGTGTGTAGTGACCTGTGTTTTTGTGTGTGTGTAGTGACCTGAGTGTGTATGTGTAGTGACGTGTGTGTGTTTGTGTAGTGACCTGTGTGTGTGTGTGTGTGTGTGTGTGTGTGTAGTGACCTGAGTGTGTTTGTAGTGACCTGTGTGTGTGTGTGTAGTGACCTGTGTGTGTGTGTGTGTGTGTGTGTGTGTGTGTGTGTGTGTGTGTGTAGAGACCTGTGTGTGTGTTTGTAGAGACCTGTGTGTGTGTGTGTGTGTGTGTGTGTGTAGTGACCTGTGTGTGTGTGTGTAGTGACCTGTGTGTGTGTAGTGACCTGTGTGTGTGTGTGTGTGTGTGTAGAGACCTGCGTGTGTGTTTGTAGAGACCTGTGTGTGTGTGTGTGTAGTGACCTGTGTGTGTGTGTGTGTAGTGACCTGTGTGTGTGTGTGTGTGTAGTGACCTGTGTGTGTGTGTGTGTGTGTGTAGTGACCTGTGTGTGTGTGTGTGTAGTGACCTGTGTGTGTGTGTGTGTGTGTGTAGAGACCTGCGTGTGTGTTTGTAGAGACCTGTGTGTGTGTGTGTGTAGTGACCTGTGTGTGTGTGTGTGTGTAGTGACCTGTGTGTGTGTGTGTAGTGACCTGTGTGTGTGTGTGTGTGTGTGTGTAGAGAACTGTGTGACCTGTGTTTGTGTTTGTAGTGACCTGTGTGTGTGTGTGTGTGTGTAGTGACCTGTGTGTGTGTTTGTAGTGACCTGTGTGTGTGTGTGTGTAGTGACCTGTGTGTGTGTTTGTAGTGACCTGTGTGTGTGTGTGTGTGTGTGTGTGTGTGTGTAGTGACCTGTGTGTGTGTGTGTAGTGACAAGTGTTTGTGTGTAGTGACCTATCTGCAGTGTGTGGTCAGCGGTGATTCTCTCAGCAGTTGTGTGTTTGTGTGTATCGACCTGTGTGTGTTTGTAGTGACCTGTGTGTCTGTGTAGTGACCTGTGTGTCTGTGTAGTGACCTGTGTGTCTGTGTAGTGACCTGTGTGTCTGTGTAGTGACCTGTGTGCGGTCAGTGGTGTTTCTCTCAGCAGTTGTGTGTTTGTAGTTACCTGTGTGTGTTTGTAGTGACCTGTGTGTCTGTGTGTGTGTGTGTGTGTGTGTGTGTGTGTAGTGACCTGTGTGTCTGTGTGTGTGTGTGTGTGTGTGTGTAGTGACCTGTATGTGTGTGTGTGTGTGTGTAGTGACCTGTGTTTTTGTGTGTGTGTGTAGTGACCTGTGTGTGTGTGTGTAGTGACCTGTGTTTGTGTGTAGTGACCTATCTGCAGTGTGTGGTCAGCGGTGATTCTCTCAGCAGTTATGTGTTTGTGTGTGTGTGTGTGTGTGTAGTGACCTGTGTGTGTTGTAGTGACCTGTGTGTGTTTGTAGTGACCTGTGCGTGTGTGTAGTGACCAGTGTTTGTGTGTAGTGACCTGTGTGTGTGTGTGTAGTGACCTGTGTGCAGTGTGCGGTCAGTGGTGATTCTCTCAGCAGTTGTGTGTCTGTGTGTAGTGACCTGTGTGTGTTTGTAGTGACCTGTGTGTGTGTGTGTGTGTGTAGTGACCTGTGTGCAGTGTGCGGTCAGTGGTGTTTCTCTCAGCAGTTGTGTGTCTGTGTGTAGTGACCTGTGTGTGTGTGTAGTGACCTGTGTGTGTGTGTAGTGACCTGTGTGCAGTGTGTGGTCAGTGGTGATTCTCTCAGCAGTTGTGTGTGTGTGTGTGTGTAGTGACCTGTGTGCAGTGTGTGGTCAGCGGTGATTCACTCAGCAATTGTGTGTGTGTGTAGTGACCTGTGTGCAGTGTATGGTCAGTGGTGATTCACTCCACAATTGTGTGTGTGTGTAGTGACCTGTGAGCAGTGTGTGGTCGGTGGTGATGCCTTCAGCAGTTGTGTGTGTGTGTAGTGACCTGTGTGCAGTGTGTGGTCGGTGGTGATTCACTCCACAATTGTGTGTTTGTGTGTAGTGACCTGTGAGCAGTGTGTGGTCAGTGGTGATTCACTCCACAGTTGTGTGTTTGTGTAGTGACCTGTGTGCAGTGTGTGGTCAGTGGTGATTCACTCCACAATGGTGTGTTTGTGTGTAGTGACCTGTGTGCAGTGTGTGGTCAGTGGTGATTCACTCAGCAATTGTGTGTGTGTGTAGTGACCTGTGTGCAGTGTGTGGTCAGTGGTGATTCACTCCACAATTGTGTGTTTGTGTAGTGACCTGTGAGCAGTGTGTGGTCAGTGGTGATTCACTCCACAATTGTGTGTGTGTGTAGTGACCTGTGAGCAGTGTGTGGTCAGTGGTGATTCACTCCACAATTGTGTGTGTGTGTAGTGACCTGTGAGCAGTGTGTGGTCAGTGGTGATTCACTCCACAATTGTGTGTGTGTGTAGTGACCTGTGAGCAGTGTGTGGTCAGTGGTGATTCACTCCACAATTGTGTGTGTGTGTAGTGACCTGTGTGCAGTGTGTGGTCAGTGGTGATTCACTCCACAATTGTGTGTGTGTGTAGTGACCTGTGTGCAGTGTGTGGTAAGTGGTGATTCACTCCACAATTGTGTGTGTGTGTAGTGACCTGTGAGCAGTGTGTGGTCAGTGGTGATTCACTCCACAATTGTGTGTTTGTATGTAGTGACCTGTGTGCAGTGTGTGGTCAGTGGTGATTCACTCCACAATTGTGTGTTTGTTTAGTGACCTGTGAGCAGTGTGTGGTCAGTGGTGATTCACTCCACAATTGTGTGTTTGTTTAGTGACCTGTGAGCAGTGTGTGGTCAGTGGTGATTCACTCCACAATTGTGTGTGTGTGTAGTGACCTGTGTGCAGTGTGTGGTCAGTGGTGATTCCCTCAGCAATTGTGTGTGTGTGTAGTGACCTGTGTGCAGTGTGTGGTCAGTAGTGATTCTCTCAGCAGTTGTGTGTGTGTGTGTGTGTAGTGACCTGTGTGCAGTGTGTGGTCAGTGGTGATTCTCTCAGCAGTTGTGTGTGTGTGTGTGTGTAGTGACCTGTGTGCAGTGTGTGGTCAGTGGTGATTCTCTCAGCAGTTGTGTGTGTGTGTGTGTAGTGACCTGTGTGCAGTGTGTGGTTAGTGGTGATTCCCTCCACAATTGTGTGTGTGTGTGTGTGTGTGTGTGTGTGTAGTGACCTGTGTGTAGTGTGTGGTCAGTGGTGATTCTCTCAGCAGTTGTGTGTGTGTGTGTGTGTGTGTGTGTGTGTGTGTAGTAACCTGTGTGTAGTGTGTGGTAAGTGGTGATTCACTCCACAATTGTGTGTGTGTGTGTGTGTGTGTGTGTGTAGTGACCTGTGTGTAGTGTGTGGTCAGTGGTGATTCACTCAGCAGTTGTGTGTGTGTGTGTGTGTGTGTGTGTGTAGTGACCTGTGTTTGTGTGTGGTCAGTGGTGATTCTCTCAGCAGTTGTGTGTGTGTGTGTGTGTGTGTGTGTGTGTAGTGACCTGTGTGCAGTGTGTGGTCAGTGGTGATTCTCTCAGCAGTTGTGTGTGTGTGTGTGTGTGTGTGTGTGTAGTGACCTGTGTGCAGTGTGTGGTCAGTGGTGATTCTCTCAGCAGTTGTGTGTGTGTGTGTGTGTGTAGTGACCTGTGTGTAGTGTGTGGTAAGTGGTGATTCACTCCACAATTGTGTGTGTGTGTGTGTGTGTGTGTGTGTGTGTGTGTGTGTGTAGTGACCTGTGTGTAGTGTGTGGTCAGTGGTGATTCACTCAGCAGTTGTGTGTGTGTGTGTGTGGTAAGTGGTGATTCACTCAGCAGTTGTGTGTGTGTGTGTGTGGTAAGTGGTGATTCACTCAGCAGTTGTGTGTTTGTGTGTGTAGTGACCTGTGTTTGTGTGTGGTCAGTGGTGATTCCCTCAGCAATTGTGTGTGTGTGTAGTGACCTGTGTGCAGTGTGTGGTCAGTGGTGATTCTCTCAGCAGTTGTGTGTGTGTGTGTGTGTGTAGTGACCTGTGTGCAGTGTGTGGTCAGTGGTGATTCTCTCAGCAGTTGTGTGTGTGTGTGTGTGTGTGTGTGTGTAGTGACCTGTGTGCAGTGTGTGGTCAATGGTGATTCCCTCAGCAATTGTGTGTGTGTGTGTGTGTGTAGTGACCTGTGTGTGTGTGTAGTGACCTGTGTGCATTGTGTGGTAAGTGGTGATTCACTCCACAATTGTGTGTGTGTGTAGTGACCTGTGTGCAGTGTGTGGTAAGTGGTGATTCACTCAGCAATTGTGTGTTTGTGTGTAGTGACCTGTGTGCAGTGTGTGGTCAGTGGTGATTCACTCAGCAATTGTGTGTTTGTGTGTAGTGACCTGTGTGCATTGTGTGGTAAGTGGTGATTCACTCCACAATTGTGTGTGTGTGTAGTGACCTGTGTGCAGTGTGTGGTCAGTGGTGATTCACTCCACAATTGTGTGTGTGTGTAGTGACCTGTGTGCAGTGTGTGGTCAGTGGTGATTCACTCAGCAATTGTGTGTTTGTGTGTAGTGACCTGTGTGCAGTGTGTGGTCAGTGGTGATTCACTCAGCAATTGTGTGTTTGTGTGTAGTGACATGTGTGCAGTGTGTGGTCAGTGGTGATTCTCTCAGCAGTGTGTGTGTGTTTGTGTAGTGACCTGTGTGCAGTGTGTGGTCAGTGGTGATTCACTCAGCAGTGTGTGTGTGTTTGTGTAGTGACCTGTGTGCAGTGTGTGGTCAGTGGTGATTCACTCAGCAGTGTGTGTGTGTTTGTGTAGTGACCTGTGTGCAGTGTGTGGTCAGTGGTGATTCACTCAGCAGTGTGTGTGTGTTTGTGTGTAGTGACCAGTATGCAGTGTGTGGTCAGTGGTGATTCACTCAGCAGTGTGTGTGTGTTTGTGTAGTGACCTGTGTGCAGTGTGTGGTCAGTGGTGATTCACTCAGCAGTGTGTGTGTGTTTGTGTAGTGACCTGTGTGCAGTGTGTGGTCAGTGGCGATTCCTTCAGCAGTTGTGGCAGGTTACTGGGAAGGCCGAGGCGAGTAAAGTACCACACTAGATTCCAGAAGAGTATGGGGTGACTATCCAGTAACTGGACCTGAGAGAGAACAGCCTCCCCTTCATTCTCCAGCAGACTCTCCGTCTCCTTACGCAACACCAGTGGACTCAGGTACGCCACAGTGACCTGCGGAGCTCCGCCCACCGATGACACCTGCAAGCACATACACAAAAACATGAGGCTCACATATGACTTGTGTGAAGCTCATGTCTAGATCACTCATTCTCTTACCCGGATGGGGCTGCTGCTCTCTGATTGGCTGCTTGTGTCCGAGCTGGACTCTGCCTCTCTGATGCCGTTACATACGTGCTGCTGTGTGTCCCCCAGTCCGTCAAGCGGTCTAACTGCTTTCTCCAACTCGTCCTCCACATTCAGCGTAATGCGCTCCACACTGCACACACACACACATACACACACGCGGACGCACACACGCAAGCATGCGTGCGCACACACAAACATGTTTAAAATCAATTATCTTTTTCATAGATGTTTTTCTCACTGTAATACTGGAGTTTATTTGGACTGCTGGATGTAAACATGTCATTCAAGGCAAAATGTTCTCCAAACTACATTGATTTTGTGTACCTGCAGACTGGACCCTGGTCACAGATTTCTGCGTTCAGCAGTGGAACAAATGATGCTGAGCAGAAAGGACATGTACTGTTGAGATTAGAGTCATCAGATGACCAGCCAGCCATAATCTCTTCATCATAAACCAAAGAATTACAGTTGCGACACAGCGAACAGCTTGACATCGACACCTAAACAACACAAGCACACAACAGATGAAGCTCCAGAAACACATAATCTTACATCTTTAAATCTGTTATCACCTCAATGCCTGCTGTTTCCTGTGCAGAATCCCATGACTTCCTGAGAGGAACGGCTAGAGTCTGAATGTCAGTCATGTCAATATCACTGCTGACAGACAGCGAGCTCTGTAGACAGAGAGACAGATGAGAGAAGTCTTTCACACTTGTAATTGTGTACTCTTGTTAACGGTTTATATTTATTTACCTCAGATGTGGCGTTATAAAGGCGTTCTTTGGCCTTTAACAGACTCTCAGGCATCTGCATTTTCCGTGAGGGTTTATGTTCTGTGGCACGCCGGGATGTTCCGCTGGCTCCCGGCCGCCTGTCGTCCACGCTGGCGGTCCGTCGCACTGATGTACGGTTCCGTGTAGGTGTGAGGAGCTGCTGCAGTTTCCCGGCCAGTCTGCGGCTCGGAGAAGAAACGTTGTTGTAGTTTTCATCAACCGACCGTCTGTTTAGAGTGTCCCTCACCTCCATCGACCTGCCGAGAGAAGAAACGCCAAAATCACATCCATCATATCACTCTCACCTCATCTCATGAAGAAATGAGTTGTTTGTGTACCTGCTGTCCCGGTCAGGTGTTTGACATCTGCAGTCTGTGTCTGTGGTCTCTGCACAGTCTTTGTAGAACGTGGACAGACAAACATCACTGC
Source organism: Triplophysa yarkandensis (assembly GCA_033220385.1). Lineage (NCBI taxonomy): Eukaryota > Metazoa > Chordata > Actinopteri > Cypriniformes > Nemacheilidae > Triplophysa > Triplophysa yarkandensis. The sequence goes on from CM065656.1 coordinate 24,531,567, forward strand.
GGCGCACCACAGCGGGCACGGGGAGGCTCAGTAGGGGCGGGGCAGTGTCACGGCGACCCGCGGGTGGTTTGCGGGGCCCGGGGTCATCAGTGCCGATGGGGTGAGCATCAGTGTTCTTACACAGTTTGTTTTCTGATCAAACAAATCAGACTTAATGACACCACACAAGCTGTTTCTACTGGACTTCATGATGTCATTTTACAGTGGATAAATATGCACACAACATGAAGAAATGTTTGACTGTCACTCACTGTTCACTGATGTCTGCATGCTGCTCACGCTGTTACTCTTAGTGAGACTCGTCAGTGAATCGTGACTTGAGCTTTCACTCAATCCGCTCCAGCTGGACTGACGAATCAGAACAGAGTAGGGGCGGGGTTTTGACAGAGTGTCTCCTAAAAAACAAAAAACAAGTTTAGCTGTGACATCATCATGTCAATATTGATTTCACTATGAAGGAATGTTCCAGACCTGCCAGCGGACAGAGAAACAAGTTCCTTTGCTGCTCTTTGATTGGCTGCCGGAACTGAGCAACAGCCAATATCACGTTACGAAGCTTCGCCCAACGAAGACGACCGCCCTGATTTGTGGAGGGCCACTTGCTCTCTAGAACTGCCTGCATACCAAAAAAAACATAAAACAGGAGAAATACTGATTTTGTTTCTGTTGTGTTTGTGTGAATGTGTTTGTCCCCTCACTTTATTGTAGGATCCGTTTGTGATGTATCTGTATGTGGGTGTGTGTGCGTGTGCGTGCATGCGTCCACATGTAGACAGTCTCACTTTATTGTAGTATCCGTATGTGATGGTATTGGGAGTTATTCCTGCTTTCTTCATCTCTAACAGAACTCTGACGGCCAGGATGGGCTGTCCGTACTGACCACACAACTGCATTAGAATGCGATAACACACCTGACAGAAAGAGAGAACCATTAGAACATGAATTTCAAACATAACTTTCAGTGTGTGTGTGTGTGTGTGTGTGTGTGTGTGTGTGTGTGTGTGTGTGTGTGAGGTCTCACTTCATCAGGTAGCACGACCCTGCGTGTCTCCATGTGTTTCAGGACCTCATAAGCAGTTTGCAGTGCTCTGACTTTAGTGCTCTCAGCTTTAACAAACGTAGGCAGATAGATGAACCAGAGACCGTAGCAGTGACCCAGCAGACATTTTGACCACATATCTGGAACTGCAGAGTATTTCTGAGCCTTCTGCTGTGCCAGCTTAATTTCCTGAGAAAAGCAAGAACCACATCAATCATCGGCTCAACTGGACTCACACAACACATCTGTTTCCCGTCTGTGCACCTGTTTAGTGCGGCGGGGGGCAGGGCTACTGGGAGCACTTCCTTTAGTCAGTGTCCGCAACTGATCCTGGGGACGATCAAACAAATCCAACTGGAGGATAGGGAACGTATCATAACTGCACACAAAAAAACAGATGCAGATTAAACCATGTAGATATAAACATTCTCTGATGAAAAGGGACTGAGATGAAGTGCATGTTTGTGTGTGTTTACCTAT
>CM065656.1:24538585-24541085 GCA_033220385.1 Triplophysa yarkandensis
TATATCATACAAACACTTGTGAGATACAGTTAGAATAATAATACGTTTTATGTGTTTCTGTTATTAGTTCATGATTTGCGTATGCTGGAGAGATTTAGTGCTCTGGTTGGGGGACAGAACCAGGAGGACATGTAAAGGTTTCCAGAGGTTTCGAGGTGCTCAGGGATATTTTTGGGTTATTCTGCGGACATTAAGACAATGGGGTGTGTGAAAATTATTGCAGAAATAGAGTGTGGTCAACTGGGTCAGTAAAGCAAGGAAATAAACACACACACAAGACCTGTTGTTCTGTGTCTTGCACAACACTGTCAGGTTACAACACAACAATCCAGTTGTGTCAGTACACACACCACACACACACACACACAACACACACACACACACACACACACACACACACACACACACAACACACACACACACACACACACACCACACACACACACACACACACACAACACACACACACACACACACACACACACACACACACACACACACACACACACACACACCATGTCATAATGTATAAATCTTAAAGGTTCCCAAAGATGGGACTGTCAGGAACCACCTTTACTGTCAGAGCATCTCGATCTCTACTGTCAGTCAAAAATACATTCACACAAACCCCGACTACAGGTCAAAACAACAGTAAGCATAAAGAAATCATACATGACATAGGTGCCTTATTTAAAATGAAAACTTTAATGACTTTTTAAAGTTTATATATTAAAGTAATATGTAATATTAAAGTTGTTGCATTTCACTTCCATCTTAAATTCAGATGTTCTCTCATCATGATCTCCATGGTTACACATCTGATCCACCTTCACCAGGGGATCCAATGACAGCTGCTTCTACCCACAGTTCACACACCTGATGTCCACAAACACACGTTCACAATATATACACACTACACACATACTGCTGTGTCACGCTATCCATACGTTTTTGTGAATTTATTGCAAATCAAAGAAACACGTAACAGTTCTATTTAATCCCATTTCACTCTTCAGTTCAAGTCTTGAGTTATGTAACGTAGTTCACTTGTTTTCAGTCTTTATTCGAGTCATGTAAGTCAGTGTCAGCCGACTGGACGTCTCATTCAGCGTTTGTGTGTTTCTTTACAGAGAGAGAGAGAGTGCATGTCATTCTGTATTAAGAGTGTCTGTCCCGAGAGGAAAGCAGGAGCGCTGCGAGCTTTTAAAGACCTTTATCTCTCTCTTTTCCACTTTCTGTCCTTCCCTTTCTCTCTTTTATTAGCAATGTAGAGTTTTACAGGCTTGACAGCTCTTGAAGTGTTTCTGGTGCGTCTGAGGTCAAGGGCTGAGACACTCTTGGATTTCAGGTTGGATGGGGATTGGTCCACCTGCGGGGGTCACGGTCTGCGTAAGGAGACCCTTTACTTTACTTCTAGTGGTAATGACTGTGATGACCTTTGACCTTGAATGAGCTTGTATTCAGGAGGGGACGTCAGAAGACTGTGCAGAGCCGATGTGATGTATCAGGAGTGATGGAGAAACTTTAAGAAACCTCACATGAATGGTACAGTACATCATATTTTTGAAACTTCACTCATAAAAGTCCAAAATCAAGTTGTGCGTGGAAAATATCATAAAAATAAAACCTAATTCACCTTATAAATATACATTATTTATCAAAGTGTACATTAAATATTTGAGCTTATTTATTGAAATGAAAGAAGTGTTTGACTAACTAAAAAAAACTTTTGAATACACTTTATTTTGGGGAAGTTTTAGTAGAAATATTTGAGTTTCTCAGATTTTTTTTTTAATCAAATTTATTAAATTTGATTTATATTTCAGTTTAATTCATAGATATCACAGCTTTAAAATGTAAATTTTTTGTGCATTTTGTGAACACTCACTTCATACTGGTCACACAATATCTCCAGTAGTTGCTTCCAAATATCATCGACATTTTGTATTTAAAAACCCTTTTGGTTTTATACTCACACACGTGCATCGCTGAAGTATCTGCTTTGCTGAACTTTTTCCATTTCTTTTCTAATGAAACCGCTCATCTCCTCTAGTTCACCTCTCTCACTTTCACTGGGCGACCATGGCGACGGCTTCCTTTTCCTCACTCTCCTCATCACCACAACGACCCACTCAACCCGTAAACCAAACCAGTAGAACACGCATCAAATATTAACTGACCCATTAATGAGTTTTCCATCGCTCACACACACACACACACAAACACGACAACATAATTAAAGGACAGCACTCACGATCCCTCGCTACTTGAATGAATTCAGCAGTGATATCACAAAAGAGGCAGACAGTCTGAGAGAAGAACTCTCGATTCCTCATGATGCTCATGTGTCATACACAACACATGCATGTTTACATTCAATCCACAAGAAAAGCATACAGTATTAATATTCCATGTGTGTGTGTGTGTGTGTGTGTGTGTGTGTGTGTGTGTGTGTGTGTGGTGTGTGTGTGTGTGTGTGTGTGTGTGTGTGTGCGTGTGT
>CM065656.1:24546085-24574083 GCA_033220385.1 Triplophysa yarkandensis
TCTTTAGTGCTCATTCTTCCCTTAGTCTGTAAATTAAAAAAGTCTCATATTCAATAAAGACTTTTCTCTTGTCCAATTGTTGGATATTTTTGATTCTGGTTTGTATATTTTAATTCACATAAATATTCTTTGTTGTCTCACAAAATTGGTGTTTGTCATATCCATAAATCAGGTTTATTTATAATATAGTGATATAGAATATTATTATTTTATATAATATAAAATTTTTGCATAAACTAATATTTTGCTGATTTTTAAATACTGTCAACAAGAGTTTTGAACATTATAAACAATTATCCAGTTTACTGGTTAATATTACAATCTAAGAGCATTTTAATGTCACATCCTAATGCTGGATTGGCCCAAGTGTGTATAAATGAACTGTCATATTATGGGGTGTTGTGGTGAACTTTCTGATTGCCTATAATAATCATGACATGCACTTTATAAAGCATAACAACCTGTCTAACTTTACTTCTTAAAACACTGATTTTGTCTGTTTAAGTTCAAGATTGTCTGACCATACCATGATAAACAGCATAAATAGACACTGATTTGAAATACATTTGAACCACAGCTGAATATTATAGACATATTTGTTTTTATTTGTATTTATCATAGATGAACAATGACCCCGGTGTTTCTAGGATGTTCCCTAAACTCCGCCCTCAACCTTCATCCCAGGAGCCCTCAAAACTCTATCAGGTGTGTGTTTAGGGTCGCATGAGAAAGATTCACATTTGTGCATTATTATAGTAAGTGTGTGTTAGTTCACTTTTGTGCTGCCATTGATGCACTTGAGCTTCAGGATGTTTGGATGTTCCCTGATCTTGCTTTGCTTCTGTGTTTCAGATGTCTGTGCATAACCGTGAGTATCCACCCATCCTGCAGAGTCACTCACGGACTCTTGCGGTGCCGTATAAAGAGCTGCGCTTCCACAGGAATCCCTGTGATTCTATCGGGAACAACTACAGACCCACAGCCCAGCACTTAAAAATAGAACATCTGCATCGCAAGAGTCATTCCCTGATGCCTCGTATCCTTCAACTCAACCACAAATGCGTCACTTTAGTTCTGCAGTTTCAAATCAATGCTTAGTAAAAGATGTAGGTGTTTATGCAGTAGACACACAAACTCTTTCAATGTGTCCCGCTTTAACTTTGTGTAAGTTCAGTGTGATGTCTCAGGTGTGGGGAAGGGCGACAGGGGACATACTACGGGCCGACCGCAGAGGTAAAAGTGATGTCACATAAACCCAACAAAACCACACACATGAATCTTAATCAATGCATCTTTATTTGTTTGTTAAAACTCTCAGAAGAGATGTTGTCCATAGATTTGCGGACATCAGAAGGTTGCCTATGTCCCCAATTCAGCAGCGTGAAGTTATGCGGCATCAAGTGGAACTGCAAAATAGGCCTACAGAGAGAGAGTGTGAGGTCAGCGTTTGTATAACCCAACCCATCCGCCCATCATCCATCCATTGTCCGTCCATCTTATATACTCTCTTCTCATATGTGTGTTCCTCTAGAGGTATACATACTATATTCATGAGGGGATATATGGGCACATGTTGTCCAAACAACCACAAGAGCAGATCAGAAACATCTTGCAGCTGCTGCCCAGCCATTTGCACAGCGACGAGGGGAAGATGGAGAGGATGCGGGAACATCTTCTGGAGGAGGTTCAGAGCGACTATGATCTTAGCCTCCGCAAGAGCATCGGTATGACACGCAATACAGTCTAGAAAACTGTACAAGCTCTTACAGTGACAACAGTCAAGGAGACCCTCCAAAAATAAAACTGAAAAAATGTATATGTTTAGGTGCAAATTTGTCTACAAATACACATTTTGGATCATTTATAACTAAGGAGATGTTTTATATAAAAGCGTTTGCTACATCACTGAATGGATTCATTGTCTCTCATGCTACAGTCGATTACATCCTGCTGGACCCAGAGGAGAAAGTGCGTCTATCCATCTCCGCTGTCCCCAAACTCTTTTCAAACTATGTCGTCTGTGCCCCTGTTTCCTGGTCCGAGAGCTATCATCAGACTCACAGCTGGCTAAGAGAAAACCTCTACACCCTGAACCCAATGTTGCTTCATATACAGACGCTCTGGATGAATAGGTCAGGGTCATAGTTCATCAGTACACCATGTTATACATCACAGTCTCTTTTATAAACTTCTTCTTTCTACGTCCTTGAAGCTTCTCATCTTTGAGGTTTGTGCGCTTGGAGGATCTTCTCTCTGTTGATCTTCCTCTCCTGCCGGCTGAATTCGAGGAGTTGGTGCGCACGCAGTGCCAAAGTACAAGAGATGAACTGCAGAACAAGTAGGAGGATAACAGATTCTGTCAGTTTTTGTTTGCATGTTTGTTTGTATGGTGTATATAACATGAACGTGACGCTGTGTACGGTAAGATAATGGATGGAGATTAAGCACTGGTACAGTGAGACACATGATATATGTGCTGTTACTGTATGTTCCATTCTCATGTTCTGTGTGAACTCTTTAAACCGTCCACTGTAGTCACCTGAATCTTGCTCTGTAATTACAGCTCTCCAGACATTCAATGCACAGCCGTGAAGTCACAAAACCATAAATATAGATCTATAGTAAAGAGACTTCAGATTACAGTAAAAGAATGTTACCTTTTAATTTATGACGTGTTCTGTGTCTTTAAAAATTAAATTACACATTTGATAAGGTATTTTAAATTTGCTTGATGTTAATATTAGTATTTCTATACATTTTTCTCGCAGTCAATAGTCTTAATTCTCTCACACACATGTACTGCTTCTGTTATCGAGTGTTGATCTGGTTTGAATAATGTGTGTGCGTGTGTCTGAGGGTGGTTTTGTTTGAATCATTCTTTTCACCCTGGAGACCTTTGTTCCACTTTCTGTATCCATGGTCTTCTCAAGCTACCCAGACACACGCACACAATACAAGCCTTTAAACTCTTGAATAAAGGTTTTAAACAATGAGCGACTTTTAACAAGCGGTGCGTCCGTAGAGCTGCCACAACAAACAATGCGTTTGTGATTAGAAAATAAACTGTGAATATAAAGCATGTTTAATGATAGTTTACCCAAAAATGAAAATACTGTCATGGATTACTTTCCCTCAAGTTGTTTCAAAACTATACAAATATCTTGTCTAGACAATTCTGGGCCACTAATGACAACTATAGAATATTTCCCTTTTTTTTGTTCTGTTAATTAAAAAGATGGTTGATTTATTTTAGGGTGCGATCGTTCAAATAAATAATGACAGTTTAAAAAATTGATAAAACTTTTGGAAACAGAATTTGGAACTTTAACATAGCAAAATGTTTAAATATAATAAAAGTGAAATTGTTATCTGGTTTGTGTGTGTTTGTGCAGGTGGTTACCGAGCTGTGTCTCTCTCTTTGAGAAGTTTACCAACGCGTGGCTGCCACTGGTGCCAATAAAAGCAGGTGTTGCTCCAGTGAAGATCCATGAGTTGTTAAACTGTGTGGCTGCGCTGATGTCACTGCAGCTGCGCAGTCTGGTTATTGCATCACTGCATGAGCTGCTGCAGTTTCTCCAGATTCATCAGGTTTGATTTAATTCTCTCTCTGTGTGCTCAATAAAACCTATAAAACATTGAGTGCCTTTTTATTTGGTAAAAACACTGTAGCTGTCAATATTAAATAATACACTATTTTTTGAAATTATTATTCAAACATTTGTTTAGTTATTTCTTCCTTTTGGTTGGTATTGATATTCAGATGTGTGTATACCTAGGTAGCTTATGTGATTTATTTTCTGTTATACAAATGTTTGTTTGTTTGTTTGTTTATATTGTGTGTGTGTCTGTGTTTGCGTGTTCTGTCAGGATGGGAATGATTTTGGCGAGTGTTTTGATGAATTGCAGTACACACAACATCCAGTGATTCTGGTGAAGTTAAGACTTGATGAGTCCAGAATCACTTTTCAACCATCACTGCAGAGCTGCTGGGAACTGATACAGCAAGCCTTTACACAGATCATCACCAGCGCACACGACATACCGCGGGTACAAACAATAAACACACACTGCTTATAAAAATACAAACAGGTTTTTAAAAGCACAAATCTTTGCGGTTTTGTTGCAGCTGGAGTGTAAGCTGTTCCCAGATCTTGGAGAATCTATCATGTTGTGCTCTGTGAGATCTGATGAGACAATTGTATCAGACATCGTAAACAGAGCCAGAAAGATCTTTGAGAGGAATATCATTGGACCTCAGAGGTTCAGTATAATATGAATGTTGAATGTTGTTTTGAATCACAAGTCTGAAATGTTTGTAGTTAATGTGTGATCTGTGCTATAGGTATGTGAATGTTTACAAAACCTACAGTGAATCACTCGACATACAGGACAAAATAGAGTTCCTTAAAGATAAACACTCACTGCAAGCGTTTACTAAGGTACATACAGCACGCACACACACGCACACGAAAACACGCACATGAAAACACGCACACATACAGACACACACACACACACACACGCACACATACAGACACACGCACACACGCAAACATACAGACACACGCACACACACACACACACGCACACATACAGACACACAAATACAGACACACGCACACACACGCACACACACGCGCGTCAAAACTGATATTACAACATTTCAGGGTAATGCAACTCTCTGTCTTTTAGAAAATATCAGTCGTACAGAACGTAAGAAAGGAAATTGCATCTCTGCATGTGACTGTTCCATTATCACTTTTCTGCCTGGACGCTGTGGACCTCAACCAAGATCTGTGTGACAAAGCAGAACATCTGATAGATCTTCTTGCCACATTCATTATGGAGGAGAACCGAGAACTCAACAAGAGGTGAGAATAAACTTCCTTCAATGAACATCAGCACAGTGTCAACACAATATATGACCCAGAATACATTGAAACATAAACATAATGTATTGTTATTTTATTTTCATAGAAAAAGTGAGTGGGTAAGGAAAGAGGTTTTAGAAGGTTACTCATATCAGAGATGATATAGTTTTTAAAATCAAGTTCACTCTAGTAGCCTTTGTCAGTGCGACGGTAACATGGGTTGAGTGTTTTTGGTGAGAGAAATAAAATGGGAGTTTTTCATTGGTCAAAATGGATAAAGAGTGACATGTGTGATGACGTGTATTATCTAGTATCTGCTGTCGATATGATGAGGTGGTGGACAGAATCATGAGCAGGCCGAACAGCACAGAGGAGCTGGTGGGGTTAATCCAATACATGAAACAAACCAGTGACGTGACCGTATACAAACTGCGTCAGGAGACCGAAGAGGCCGCCAGACGTCTCTTCTTCCTGCTTGACTATGTGAATTTACCAGGTAAAAATATAAAAAAATAATTAATGCATGGAGATTATCGTTAATTATAACTTTTCTTGTCTATTTTGTCACAGAGCAGGATATTAAGCTGTTCAGCACTGTGGTCAACTGGCCGAGAGAAATTCTATCTTTACTTGAGTTCAATAAAACACAACTGGATGATCAGAGACACAAAGCTGGATTGAATCTGATGAACAGGTGGATTCACAACTAACTAACTCAACATACATATGTACCACTAACCTGACAACAAATGCATGTTTCCTTTTTAGACTGAAGCAGTTGACTGACAATATCCTGAAGGATATAGAAAAAGAGATTGACATTTTTAAGATGAAAGAGAAGATGACATTAGATGAGATGAAGAACAATGTTGAGAAACTCAGTGAGATCAGCGTCAGGTTGGCAACTGTTGCTCGAGAGCTGGAGGTTTGTGAATGACATTACATTAAAGGTGTTTGCAAAAGACTTTGGTTAAAACACGTGTTTGTGTGTTTGTCAGGATATTAATAAAGAGCAGGGCCTGCTGGACATGCAACAGAGCGAGTTTCCTGTTATACAGACACTGATGGAGAAGAAACAGCCATATGAGCAGATGTGGAGCACAGTACTTGAGTTTCACACTAAATCTGATGTGTGGATGAATGGTAAGACGTGTACTTGTGCACACACTCACATTTCTTTAGGAGTACATTTTTCTTGTCTCAGATATTGCTTTTATAAAATCTCACAACGTATTAACAATGTCTCAAACTTTGCTCATATTTATCAAGTCTGCAATTATTTTGTGTACGTGGTGTGTGTTCTTTAGGACCATTGCAGGGTCTGAATGCTGAGACTATATCAGAGGACTTAGGAAACATGTGGCGCACTATGTATAAACTCACAAAGCTGTTCTCAGATCGGACGGGACCCGGACGTGTCGCTGAGAACTTTAAGAAAAAAATGGAAAAATTCAAACAGCATCTGCCCGTTCTGACCGCCGTCTGCAATCCTGGTTTAAAGGACAGGCACTGGGAGATGGTACATCATGCATTATGAACTCATAACTGGTGTTGTTTCATTAATGTTCCTGTAATTTTCCATCAGCTGTGTGGTAATTGTATGAATTGTTTTTGGCTGATCACAGATCAGTACTGTTGTGGGTGTTGATGTTAAACCAACAGTAGACACATCTCTCCATCAGATGGTTGAGCTTGGACTGGCCCAATACACTGAGAAGTAAGTGTTGTCCTTGACCTGGTGATTTCATTTGTGGTGATAAGTTTCTGTGAGAGATTGTGTTATTGCTCTCTCTTCTGCAGGCTGGAAGAAATCGGAGCTACAGCCAGTAAAGAATATTCCCTGGAAAAATCCCTGGACAGAATGAAACAAGAGTGGGCAGAGCTCAGTTTAATGCTTTCACCGTATAAGGACACGGTAAAGTACAGAATACACAATACTGCTAATCAAACCTCATTTATGCAAACACATCTTTACATACAACTGTCAGTCTGCGTAAGGAGGATCTTGAGACTCCAGAAGACTAAACACATGTTTGCTGCTCAGCAGTGACTTTTTTGCAGCTGATATAACAAAATAATACATTTTTAGACCAAAACTTTTCTTCACAAGTCATTTTTTGACCAAGAACTTCTGTGATTTAAGTCACTCACAAATATTTTGACAGTTCTACAATCTTAATTTTTATTTCGCAAACTATTCTTTTTTTGGTGCCTTTTGCAAACATCTTCATATTTAAAAGAAATCTTTCTTCTGTGACTTGCTTTATAATTAGGAACAACCTCTTCAGGTAGATTTTCTGTTTACCTAAGCAAACCCGGCAAACTAGTAACCAACCAGCAGTAGATTGAGACAAGTTGTCTTAAACTATGTGAGAAATAAAACAACAATAATTAGAGTGTTTATTATAGTGAAATTCTATTGATAAGTTATTTGCATAATAATTTGGAATCCGGACAATATTAGCTTCAAATGAGAACACGCACAGATTCTGACAATCTTATGTTAATCCTAAAGACCTGTAGTGTAGAATCTGGGTGTTCATATCTCTAAATGTCTTTGGTTTACTCACATAAACGGAAGACAGATATAGCTTTACATTTGTTTCTGGATAATGCCAAGCTCCCACGGTTGGACTGTGAGCAGCGTTTGTTACCAATCTCCTCAAGAAGACTTGTCCTGATATGGGGGGGCCTATTGAAAAATATTTCTAAAGATTGTTAAGATTATAGAAAACAGAGAATTTTTGTTTTTATTAAACAATTTAACTACTGTTAGAAAATATTGATTCATGTTAAAAGTTCTCCATCATTGATTTTCTTTTTCTGTGTTTGTGTTTGTGAAGGGTACAAGTGTGTTATCGTCTGTGGATGATATTCAGCTGCTGTTGGATGATCACATCATTAAGACTCAGACTATGAGAGGATCTCCATTCATCAAACCCATCGAGGCCGACACAAAGGTTTCATCATACAACATACACAAACAAAAACCCACTGCAGGATCTTCTGAATGCGCTTTAAACAACTGTATTTATAAGACATAGATGTGATTCTTGAGTGTTGGATTGTGATTTTTTTCTCTCTCTCTCTCGCTCTATGTCTTTAGCTGTGGGAGGAGAAGCTGCAGAACATGCAGGAGATAATAGATGCCATGTTGCAGTGTCAGGCTATGTGGATGTATTTGGAGTCCATCTTCAGCTCTGAAGACATCATCGCTCAAATGCCAGAGAACGGACGCAAGTTCTTTATCGTGGACAGTTACTGGAGGACCATTATCACAGAGACGGTATATTAGTGAGCACAATTGACTTTGAAATGTTAAAATCTTAACATGTTGTGTCTTGTGTGTTACAGTTAAAGGATACGCATGTGCTGGTGGCAACAGATCAGCCCAACATGTTGCGTCGCCTTCAGGAGTCCAACACCTTCCTAGAGGAGATACAGCAGGGCTTGAACTCATACCTGGAGAAAAAGAGACTCTTCTTCCCTCGGTGAGAAAGAGCTCAGTCGGATGATTGACTTAACAAAGGATTTCAAAACATTCCAACACAAACGTTCTGTTTAGGTTTTTCTTCCTGTCAAACGACGAGATGTTGGAGATCTTGTCGGAGACGAAGGATCCTCTCCGTGTTCAGCCTCATCTTAAGAAGTGTTTTGAGGGTATCGCTAAACTAGAGTTCACATCTGACCTGGAGATCACAGGAATGATCAGTTCAGAGAAAGAGACCGTTCCATTAATACAGACCATCTACCCTGTCAAAGCCAAGGTATGAGCGAGAGACCATTTAATATGACATCTTTGTGATTTTGCTTTGAACATGCTTGTGTCTTTGTGTTTTAGGGTATGGTTGAAAAGTGGCTTTTGGAGGTTGAAAACACAATGTTGAGCAGCATTAGAGGTGTCATTAAACAAGGAATGGAGCAATACACAGAGGTATGTAAACACACACACACACATAAACAGTGGAACATGATGAGTGGGTCATGTGTGTCCAAACCTGTGTTTTAGGTGCCCAGAAGGAAGTGGGTGTTGCAATGGCCGGGTCAGGTTGTGATCTGTGCATCCTGTATCTTCTGGACCAGCGAAGTGGCTGAAGCTATAAAGACCAACACACTTCCTGTGAGCAAACACACCTTGAATGTGATAATTCCCTTTATATTATAAATAATGAGCAATACACTTAAGTGTGTGTCCTATAGGCTTATGTGGAGAAAAGTAACGCACAGATCACTGAAATAGTCGAGCTGGTTCGAGGAAAGTTGTCTAGTGGTTCGAGAATGACATTGGGAGCACTGATTGTTATTGACGTCCATGGTTTGTTCAGTTTTCATCACTCATACTCAGTAGACATGTACAAGTTTAAATAATTTTAAATCTTTTAAATGGAAGCTTAACATGTTGTCTCCTTGGAATTATAAAGTTCTATCTGAGATCTGAGAAGTTGTGACACATTGAGCTTCAAAGTTTTTGCATTTCATATAGAAAAATTATATAGGAACAAATCGCATACATGAATAAGACAGAGTGCATAAATGTATTATTAATGTACAATATTAACATGAATTGTCCTTGTAAATGGGTATATTTGGAACAGATCAAATGCAGATAGAACTTTCTGATTCTGAAAAATCACTTTCTGCTTAAAAAAGGTTCCATCTGCAAAACAATCATTAAAGCAATACATATCTAAGCAACACAAACAATTTACTTATCATTATTTTGTTAAAACAAAAATAAAAGTAGTATTAATATGTAAAAAAAAGTTACACTGTTTTTACATGTACACACTGCGTTTCATATTTTAGGACACATTTTTCTCATTAGGGTAAGGCATATTCATGTATTAAAAGGTTGTATCTACATATATGATCTTTATAATTGATCAAGTGATCTTTGCCTCTTGCAGCGCGTGACGTTGTGAGTAAACTGGCACAGGATGGTGTTTCATCTCTGAATGATTTCCAGTGGATTTCCCAGCTGAGGTACTTCTGGGAAGATGGGGAGGTCACACTTAGAATGATCACCACCACCATCAGATACGGGTATGAGTATCTTGGGAACTCACCTCGTCTCGTCATCACACCACTGACCGACCGCTGCTACAGGTGAACACTGCTGTTTAACTTCAACGATATTGTCGATGTAGTTTAAATGGATGAATTGATCAATGCTGTTTGGTCCACAGGACACTGATGGGTGCTCTGAAGCTAAATCTGGGTGGAGCTCCTGAGGGTCCGGCGGGAACCGGAAAAACAGAGACTACTAAAGATTTGGCAAAAGCACTTGCCAAACAGGTGTGCAAAAACACGAAACATTGACGTTTTTAAATATTCAAATATGTTTATTCAGAATTTTTAATACGTGTTTGTATTTAGTGTGTGGTCTTCAACTGCTCTGATGGTCTGGACTATAAAGCCATGAGTAAATTTTTCAAGGGTCTGGCACAGTCTGGGGCCTGGGCCTGTTTCGATGAGTTCAACCGCATCGAGGTCAGCGCACCGATGTGATATCCGATTAAGTAAATAATATGATATTTCTTCAGCGGATTCCAGTTATTTGCTTTGGTCTCTTTACCCGTCAGGTGGAGGTGTTGTCTGTGGTTGCTCAGCAGATTCTCAGCATTCAACAGGCCATAATGCGTAACATGCAGACGTTTATGTTTGAAGGAACTGAGTTGTCTCTTAACCCCACATGCTGTGTGTTTATTACCATGAACCCAGGATACGCGGGACGAGCCGAACTCCCCGATAACCTGAAAGTAAACAAATACATAATCCAAACAAAAAATGATGACAAGACTGACCTTTATTAGAAAGAGTGTTTAAGGAAACCATTGTCACAATCACAAATTAAACTGATAATTCACATGTATCTCATGCGTGCAGGCTCTGTTCCGCACAGTTGCGATGATGGTTCCCGATTATGGATTGATCGGAGAGATATCTCTGTATTCTATGGGATTCACTGCATCACGGAGGTGAAAACTGCTCTGAATCATCATCACACACAGAAAGAGATTTTTTATTTAACGTCTCATGTTTTCCTTGGTGTCTCTAATAGTTTGGCCCAAAAGATCGTGGCGACGTACCGTCTGTGCTCGGAGCAGCTCTCGTCTCAACCTCACTACGATTATGGGATGCGTGCAGTGAAATCCGTCCTCACTGCTGCAGGAAATCTGAAACTGAAATATCCAGATGAGGATGAAAGTGTGTTGCTGCTCAGAGCACTCATGGATGTCAACATGGCAAAGTTCCTGGCACAGGATTTGCCGCTGTTTCAGGTATGTATGTTTGTGTTCAATTCATATCGACCTGTTTTTACTTTAAAGTTCAAAAAAGGTTTCACACTCTTCTTTCGTGGACTCAGATTTGAAATATTGGGACACACATGATGCTTAAAAATAACAATTAAACTCTGGTGTTAAACATGTGTTGAAGTATTGATCATGTGAATGTGTTGATGTTATTGGTTAATGATGATGTGTTTTAGGGTATCATCACAGATCTGTTTCCTGGAGTTCTGCTGCCCAAACCTGATTATGAGTTACTGTTAAAAGCTTTGCATGACAACATCGCCAAAATGAAACTGCAGCCCGTACCGTGGTTCATCAGCAAAATTATACAAGTACAAAACACCACATCCATTTCTTCACCTTTCATTTGTCTTTATTTATATGCTCTTAGTCTAATGCACATCTTGCGTGTGTGTGTGTGTGTGTGTGTGTGTGTGTGTGTGTGTGTGTGTGTGTGTGTGTGTGTGTGTGTGTGTGTGTGTGTGTGTGTGCATGTGCGTTTGTGTGTGTATGTGTGTGTTCCCGTGTATGCATATATGCGTGTGTGTGTGTGCATTCCTGTGTGTAGGTGTATGAAATGATGATGGTCAGACATGGCTTCATGATCGTTGGAGAGCCGATGGGAGGAAAAACCTCAGCTTATAAAGTTCTGTCCGGAGCGTTACATGATCTTTATAAAGGTAATAACTGAATAAGAATATATCTTATGAACTTTTATGTTGCTCATTTATCTGTCTTTCTAGAGGGACTGATGGAGGAGTTTGCTGTAGATTTCCGCATCATTAATCCGAAGGCGATCACAATGGGTCAGCTGTACGGATGCTTCGATCCCGTCAGTCATGAGTGGTCAGATGGAGTACTGGCCACATCATTCAGACAGCAGGCCCAGTCCACCGCAGATGACCGCCAGTGGATCATATTTGATGGGCCTATTGATGCTGTCTGGATTGAGAACATGAACACTGTTTTAGACGATAATAAAAAGGTTGGTTGTGCATGACCTCTGCTGTTGATGTGAAGAAGAACTGCACGAAATATTCTTCCGCGTTTGTGTGTTAATAGCTGTGTCTGATGAGTGGAGAGATCATTCAGATGAGTCCTAAAATGAGTCTGATCTTTGAGCCTGCAGATCTGGAGCAGGCTTCACCCGCTACTGTTAGCAGGTAAACAATTAAAACCGAATACACATGCAACACATGTCATTCGTGAATTTATGATGCGTTCATTTAAAATGATAGTTTATAGGATATTGTTTCTACACAATATGACTCATTAGGTGTGGTATGATCTATATGGAACCGCATCAGTTAGGTTGGACGCCTCTCAGAGACTCTTACATGAACACGTTACCTGATAACCTGTCAGATGAACACAAAACACTGGTGAGGACGACATTCACACACAATGTGCACATGAACAGGTGTTATACTGGTAAATCGATGTATTTTGTGTTTATTTTAGATTATGGATCTGTTTAACTGGCTGGTTCAACCCAGTTTGGACTTCATCTATCATGAGTGTGGTTTCTTAGTGCAGACCTCACCAATTCATCTGACCTACAGTCTGATGCGTCTCTATAGCTGCCTACTGGGTATATACATACACTGTTCCTTACTTGGTCCATCCATGTTTACACTTGTTTTATTAACCCTGATACATGCTTTCGTGCAGATGAGATTTTTGAGTCCAGACAGGACGGAGCAGAAGCAATGACCAGTCAACAGGTGACGCTGTGGCTTCAGGCTCTGTTTCTCTTCTCTGTGGTCTGGAGTTTGGGTGGAACTATCAATGGCTACAGCAGAAAGAAGTTTGACATGTTCTACCGAAACCTTATCATGGGGGCAATCTCCAGCCACCCAAGACCTCAGAGCGTGAAACTCACCAAGAATAATGTCTTTCCAGAGAGAGGTCAGCCGATTCCTATGTGATGTATTGAGTGTCCACAATCATGGAAAACTCTGGGCCTGAAAATATGTCCATCTTAGGTCAACAAATTTACAAAAGAATATTTCATATTCAATGATTTTCTTTCTATGTATGATGTTTATTTGTATTTAAAATACTCAGACCTGATTAAAAAACAGTACATGTAAAAATATAAAATTTTCCTTGTATACATTTGTGATCATCTAAATGTCAAGTTTTTTAAATGTTGTCATGTATTGTGTTGACATTGTTCTTTATTCTTCACACAGGCACCGTTTATGATTATTATTTTCATAAACAGGGCAGTGGTCAGTGGAACAGTTGGACTGAATCAATCAGTTCAGAAGACAGAATCATTCCTGCTAATGCAAAAGTCAGTATATGATTTCTACAACTTCATGTACATTTGACGTTTGATTATATGTTGAACTATCAGTGTGTTTTATCTCTTTTTTGTTCTTTTGTCCGTCTGTTAGGTGTCTGATCTAATTATCCCCACAGCAGAAACATCACGACAGCTCTTTTTCCTCAGGACGTATCTATCACACGAGGTCCCCATCTTGATCGTGGGACCCACAGGAACTGGCAAATCCGTGATAAACAACAACTTTCTAATGTCTCTGCCAAAAGAGAGATACACCCCCAACTGCATAAACTTCTCCGCTCGGACATCAGCCAATCAGACACAAGATATCATCATGTCCAAGCTGGACCGCCGGCGGAAAGGAGTGTTTGGCCCGCCGGTGGGCAAGAAATGCATCATCTATGTTGGTAAGAAGAGGTTATAATGATATTTTAATAATTTTCCATCATCAATTTGTACAGTTGTTAGTTGTTTTGATGTCAGTTTTATTCTAAATGTAAATGTAAAAGTGAACAAAAAAGAGTAAAAAGTGTCTCCACCGCAGATGATCTGAACATGCCCGCTAAAGAGGTGTATGGAGCTCAACCTCCAATCGAACTGCTGCGTCAGTGGATCGATCACCGTCACTGGTATGATAAAAAAGACACATCCAGACTGGACATTGAAGATGTGTTATTTATATCAGCTATGGGACCACCCGGTGGAGGGAGAAATGACATAACAGGTGAACATCCGATCCTATACGATCACTAGACAGTTGCTTTATACTCATTGTTTCGTATCTCATCTCCTTCACAGGCCGATTCACGCGACACTTAAACATTTTATCCATTGACTCGTTTGATGATGAGACGCTTAGTAACATATTTACTGCCATCAGTGACTGGCACTTCAGTAATGGCTTTGACACTTCATTCTGCAGGTGTGTTGATGTATCAAAAATGTGTTGTATTATTTACACATATGAAGGGAATAGCATTGTTTGTGTGTGTGGTTCAGGTTGGGTAAAACCATGGTTCAGGCCACTATGGCTGTGTATAAGGACGCAATAGAGAGTTTTCTGCCCACCCCGTCCAAATCTCACTATATCTTTAATCTGAGAGACTTCGCTAGAGTCATTCGTGGTGTTATGCTGTGCCCACCAACACACATGCAGGTAAACTGACACGCACGCACGCACGCACGCACACACGCACGCACACACGCACACACACACACACACACACACAAATTGTGTTAAACTGTTTAGTATTTCTGATTCTACAGGAAGGTGATAAATTAATCCGGTTATGGATCCATGAGGTGTATCGTGTGTTTTATGATCGACTGGTTGATAATGATGACAGAGATAAATTTTTTAACATTGTTAAAGAGAAAACATTTGCTCATTTCAAACAAAGCATTGACAAGGTAAGAGAGACGTTTAAAAACTATAGGACAGAAAGTATTAATAATATTACTATTACAAATGATCATTTTATATATTCAGATTAAATATTACTCCAACATTTCATGACACTGTTAGTGAGTTATATTAAATGAATGTCTCAAAAGCAATGTAATACTGTGAATAAACTCCTGTTCAATTAAATTATAATTACTATAGAAAAGCATATATAAACTACGGATAAACTGTTTTCAATGTTCAGCTCTTCGGGCATCTCACTCTGTCTGGTAAAGTTGAAGATGACAGCATTCGCAGCCTTTTTTTTGGGGACTACTCTAAACCAGACTCTGCCAGTAAACTGTACGATGAGATCACAGACATGGGAGCACTGACAGAGGTGATGGACTTCTACCTGCGAGAGTTTAACAACATCAGCAAAGCACCCATGAACCTCGTCATGTTTCAGTTCGCCATCGAACACATCTCCCGAATCTGCCGCGTGCTAAAACAAGACAACGGACACCTTCTCCTGGTTGGCATTGGCGGCTCAGGACGGCAGAGCGCCACAAAACTCGCCACCTTCATCAACGACTACGAGCTGTTTCAGATCGAACTGACCAAGAACTATAGCATCTCTGACTGGCGTGACAGTCTGAAACACCTGATGCTGAAAGCTGGAATTGAAGGGAAGAAAACAACGTTCCTATTTAGTGACAACCAGATAAAAGATGAAGCCTTCGTTGAGGACATCAACATGTTGCTGAACACGGGAGATGTTCCCAATATCTTTCCTGCAGACGAGCGTGCGGACATCATCGAAAAAATTCAAGGAATTGCACAAGTGGAAGGAAGGAAAATTGACATCACACCATTGTCCATGTACAACTTCTTCATTGACCGAGTCAAAGCCAACCTTCATATTGTTCTTGGTATAATAGACTCTTTCAACTCTTGATGTAACTAGATGCAACGCTCAGATGCTGTTTGACATAATTTGATGATATATTGATCTGTATTCATGTGTTTGACAGCCATGAGCCCAATTGGGGAAGGTTTCCGTAACCGTCTGAGGATGTTTCCATCTCTGATTAACTGCTGCACCATAGACTGGTTTCAGGCCTGGCCCAAAGATGCACTTGAGATGGTTGCCAACAAGTTTCTTGAGGATCTGGACCTTGAGGATAACATCAGGACAGAGTGTGCTTCCTATTATAATGCCATCCTTTATATTGAAAGCTCATCTATAAGAGTGAAAAGCACTCTTAACAATTTCTCTCTTTCTTTACACTCAGGGTGGTTGACATGTGTAAAATTTTCCAGGAGAGCATAAGAGAGATGTCAGAACGATACTACTCACAGCTGCGGAGACATAATTACGTCACACCTACCTCTTATCTAGAGCTTATTCTGACCTATAAAACACTGCTTAACTCAAAACGCAGCGAGGTTAACGACCTCAGAAACCGCTATATAGTTGGCTTGCAGAAACTTGAATTTGCTGCGTCTCAGGTGAAACCCTTTCATTCCATCAGCTCCTTGTGATTTAATGTCTGTGTATATTACAACTTGCAATAGTATAAAATAATTTTAGGGAATGAACATGTGATGTGCAGGTAGCAGTCATGCAGCAGGAGCTCACAGCGCTGCAGCCAGAACTGATCGAGACAGCAAAGCAAACCGAGCAGATGATGGTGAAGATTGAAAAAGAGACTGTAGAGGTGGATGCTAAGAAAGAGGTGGTCAGTGCAGATGAGAAAGTGGCCAATGAAGCGGCTGCTGCTGCTAAAGCCATCAAGGTACCTGCTTGTGAGGTATAACCTATCTATGATTAAGAAGTAAAGCTGATTTATGTTTTGTCATGGACAGGATGAATGTGAGGGGGATCTGGCAGAGGCGATGCCAGCACTGGAAGCTGCTCTCTCTGCTCTAGACACACTGAAGCCGGCTGATATTACTGTCCTGAAAACCATGCAGAATCCTCCTGGTGCCGTTAAACTCGTCATGGAGTCCATCTGCGTGATGAAGGGAATCAAACCTGAAAGAAAACAAGACCCTGGAGGATCAGGTAGAAGACTCAATGATTCAAACAGTACTTCTGCATTGCAAGATTTTTGTTATCTTCTTTACTCTTTTTCCTCCCAGGAAAGATGATTGATGACTTCTGGGGCCCTTCTAAGAAGCTTCTGGGTGATCTTAAATTCCTTGAAAGCCTCAAAACATTTAACAAGGACAACATTCCGGCTGCTAACATAAAGAAAATTCGAGAGAAGTTTATAGAGCACCCTGATTTTCAGCCATCTGTGATCAAGAGCGTGTCCTCTGCTTGTGAAGGGCTCTGCAAATGGGTGCGTGCCATGGAAGTATACGAGCGTGTGGCAAAGGTCGTCGCCCCCAAGAAGGAGCGGTTACATGCGGCAGAGGCAGAGTTATCCGTTCAGATGAAGAAGCTGGATGTGAAACGGGCCGAGTTGAAGGAAGTAGAAGATCGACTGCAAGCTCTGAATGACACCTTCGAGCAGATGATACAAAAGAAAAAAGACCTGGAAGAAAACATCAAGGTCTGTTCTCAGAAACTCATACGGGCTGAGAAACTGATCGGAGGTCTGGGCGGAGAGAAGGACAGGTGGACAGAGGCTGCGCGCCTGCTGGGTATCAAATACACCAACTTGACGGGCGACGTCCTGTTGTCCTCGGCCGCTGTTTCATACCTTGGTGCATTCACCGTGGATTATCGTGTGGCCTGTCAGCAAGACTGGCATGAGCTCTGTGGAAAGAAAAAAGTGCCTTGTTCCAAAGACTTTACACTCAGCAACACTCTGGGAAATCAGGTGCTCATTCGGACGTGGCAGATTGCCGGATTACCCGTGGACTCTTTCTCCACAGATAACGGAATCATTGTCTCTAACTCTCGACGGTGGCCGCTTATGATCGATCCGCAGGGACAAGCCAACAAATGGATCAAGAACATGAATAAATCCAATAAACTGTCAGTCATTAAACTCTCGGACAGCAACTACATCCGGACCCTTGAGAACGCCATTCAATTTGGCACACCGGTTCTCCTAGAGAATGTCGGCGAGGAGCTGGATGCAGTTCTAGAACCGGTTCTTCTAAAGCAGACCTTTAAACAGCAAGGTGTTGAATACATGAGACTGGGTGAGAACACAGTGGAATATTCCGGAGACTTTCGCTTCTACATAACCACAGGATTGAGGAACCCCCACTACCTACCAGAGGTGTCTGTGAAAGTTTGTCTGTTGAACTTCATGATCACGCCACTGGGACTTGAAGATCAGCTGCTGGGGATCGTAGCTGCTAAAGAAAAACCAGAACTGGAGGAGAAGAAGAATCAACTCATCATTGAAAGTGCAGAGAACAACAAACAGCTGAAAAAGATTGAGAATAAAATACTCCAGGTTCTGTCGTCTTCGGAAGGGAATATTTTAGAAGATGAGACTGCCATCCATGTTCTGTCATCATCTAAAATCCTGTCAGAAGACATCTCCACTAAGCAGAAAATAGCAAGCGTGACAGAAAATGAGATTGATGAAACGCGCATGGGTTACCGACCGGTTGCAGAGCACTCGTCAATTTTATTCTTTTGTATCTCAGATCTGGCAAACATTGATCCGATGTATCAGTATTCTCTCACGTGGTTTATCAATCTCTACCTGCAGTCCATTGCTCAGAGTGCTCCTAGTGATGACCTTAAGATCCGTATAACCAACATCTTAAATCACTTTACCATGCGGGTGTATCATAATGTGTGTCGCTCTCTGTTTGAGAAGGACAAGCTCCTGTTCTCTCTTCTTCTCACCGTTGGCATCATGCAAGGCAAAGGTCAGGTCGATGACCTCGTCTGGCGCTTTCTTCTCACTGGAGGCGTGGCCCTTGAAAACCAACATCCAAACCCAGCTCCGGAATGGCTTTCAGACAAATCGTGGTCAGAGGTCGTGAGGGCTTCCAAACTTCAACGCCTGGAGGGATTCTTTGAACACGTGCAGGAGAATGTTCCATCATGGAAGCAGATTTATGACTCGAGTCATCCACAGGAAGAGATGTTACCAGGAAATTGGAACACCCTGGTGGGCATGGAGCGTATGGTGGTGCTGCGATGCTTCAGACCTGATAAACTAGTTCTGGCAGTGCAGCAGTTCATTGTGGATAATATGGGCCGCTCATACATCGAGCCTCCGACCTTTGACCTGGTGGAAAGCTACAATGACTCAAACTGCTGCTCACCTCTCATCTTTGTGCTCTCTCCTGGTTCAGACCCGACTGCAGGTAACACACCTATCAGCATATTGATATTTTGAGTGAGACATCATAATTTATTATAACAGTATTGTAGATATGCAGCAACATGCATTTTCTCTTATTTTCTGTGATGTGTGAAGGACTGCTAAAGTTTGCAGATGATTTGGGAATGGGTGGCAGTAAGGCACAGACAATCTCCCTAGGTCAGGGTCAGGGTCCTGTCGCTGAGCAGTTGATCAGAGAAGCATTGACAAGCGGCCGCTGGGTCGTACTGCAGAACTGTCACCTGGCAACCAGCTGGATGCCGACTTTGGAAAAGATCTGCGATGAGCTCATCACACCTGAAAACACACACACCAGCTTCAGGTGAAAATCACACTTAAGAATCACTATCATAATAACTCATATGACTGAAAGCAAGTTTAGTTTTGTCTCGTCTGCATCTCAGATATTTCTCCTGGAAGAAAATCTCAAATGTAGTAAAAGCCTCCATTAGAGTTTTAGAAGACATCCCAACAACGTCTCAAACTTAGCTGAGATTTTTAAAGTTTCCAATTAAAAATCAATATTATGTCATGTCAAGAAAAATTTATTTAAATAGCAAATTTTTCATTTGTTTTTCCAATTTTTAAAGCAGCTGTACATGAACTGTATTACATTTTATTTAATAAAAAGGTATTGAGGCAAAATAATACAAATTCTCATAAATTTAACAAAAATCCAGATCAATACCTCTACAATCTACATTTATTTACACCTCTATACTCATTTGTTTTTGTTTTGTTTCTCCCAAACAGTTTTATGAGAAACATCTGAGGCTAAGTTTATAAAGACATAAAAGAAACTCCAATTCCCGAGCTATGAAAGTTCTAAACTCCCATTCTTAAGTGCATTTAAGTCACAATTTGCATTAGTATATGTTGCATTGGGATAAACGTGCTGCTTATGAAGTTGTCTTCCTGATGATTTCTCTTCTTTATCTAGTAATGTAAACTGCCTGATGTTTTCGTTCTGTTGTAGGCTGTGGTTGACCAGTCATCCATCTGATAAATTTCCAGTGAGTATCTTGCAGAACGGAGTGAAAATGACAAACGAACCTCCCAAAGGACTGAGAGCAAACTTACTGCGATCATACCTGAGCGACCCTATCTCAGACTCGGGCTTCTTCAACAGCTCCGCTAAACCTGACATCTGGAAGAATCTGCTGTTCGGCCTGTGCTTCTTTCATGCTCTTGTGCAGGAGAGGAGGACCTTCGGACCCCTCGGTCAGAAATGACTCCGTGATCTGAGAATTTATTACCAGTGTTGTTTGTTTTTATTGTCTTTTATGTTTTTTTCTAGGTTGGAATATTCCATATGAGTTTAATGAGTCGGATTTGCGTATCAGCCTCCGTCAGATTCAGATGTTTTTGGATGAGTATGAGGAGGTTCCTCTTGAGGCGCTCACATATCTAACAGGTAACGTCAGCGTCGCGTGTCATATTTCCAAGCTATCAGTAATTGTGTTCATGTTTTCTGTAGGCGAGTGTAATTACGGCGGACGAGTGACTGACGATAAAGATCGGAGACTGCTCATGTCCCTCCTGTCCATCTTCTACAGCCGGGAACTTATAGAACAGAACAACTATCACGTGTGTGAGGGAGATCTGTATTATGTGCCATTACATGGTCCATATCAGGTACTCAGATGATGCATTCCGTGTATAAAGATATAATTTCAAAGATTCTTATAAATAAAGCTGTCCTTTATATAACTCTTGGTTGGGTTTATTAGATTTTAACATATACATTTTATTGTTTTTCTATCTAGAGCTATATTGACTACATCCGCAACCTGCCAATCACTGCGGAGCCTGAAGTCTTCGGCCTTCACAGCAATGCAAATATTACCAAGGACAACCAAGAGACCAATCAGCTTTTAGATGGAGTTCTGCTGACTCTCCCACGACAAACAAGAGGAGGAGCCAAGTCACCACAGGTGGGAGGAGTCACTGATGAATATTGATTGGCAGCTCTGCATCAATAATGAAAATAATTTCAGCACTGAAAATGCCAGTGATGAAGACACTGAGTTTGTGGATGTACTTTTTGTCATTGTTGTATAAAAGTCTTGTGGTTGACCTGTGTGTGAAAACATGAACCTCAACATCAAGAAGCCATCGTTCTTATGATGCACAAAAAGCAAAGACTGTGTAGATGCTGAAGACTTGTGTGTCTGTAGGAGGTTGTAGATGAGCTGGCCGAGGGACTGTTGACCAAACTTCCCGCTGAGTTTGACATTGAAACGGTGACTGCTAAATATCCGCTCCTCTATGAAGAGTCAATGAACACAGTCTTACGGCAGGAGCTCATTCGATTCAACAGGTACCTGTAAAATCGGATTTATGATTCTTTTAGATGACCCTTGCTGTGCACTCATGTATTTATTTGGAATTTCAGGCTGTCTAAGGTTGTGCGAAGCAGTCTGTTGAACACCCAGAAGGCTCTGAGAGGGCAGGTTGTGATGTCTGCTGAATTAGAGAATGTTTTTAACAGTCTGCTCGTTGGGAAAGTTCCAACCACATGGGCTGCAAAATCCTACCCATCCCTCAAACCTCTCGGGAGCTACATGTCTGATTTTCTGGCCAGACTGCAGTTTTTACAGGTCTGTGGATTATGATTGGCAAAGTCTGAGATGAATCACACGTGTGAAGCAGTGTGCATTATTCACATGTCTGTGTCTTTTTGTGTATATGTGTGTTAGGATTGGATTGATAACGGTCCTCCAGCAGTCTTCTGGATATCTGCTTTTTACTTTACTCAGTCTTTCCTGACTGGTGTGTCTCAGAACTTTGCTCGCAAATACACCATCCCCATCGACTATATTGGATTTGAGTTTGAGGTTCTTGAGTTCTTTAGTATCTTCTCTTCTATGTTCGGTGGTTGTCCAGGCTTTACAGGTTGATTTTGTAACCATGGTGTGTTGTGTGTGAAATACTCCTTTAGGTTTGTAGACAGGAAACTGACATGGAGCAAAAGCCGGATGACGGAGCTTACATCCTTGGCTTTTTTCTAGAGGGAGCACGCTGGGATCGAGAACGCGCGGTCATCAGCGAGTCTGTTCCTAAAGTTCTGTTTGATCCCTTGCCCGTGATCTGGCTGAAACCCGGAGAGAGCGCCAACTTCCTGCATGAGAACGTTTACGTCTGCCCTGTTTATAAGACCAGTGCCAGACGTGGAACCCTCTCCACCACCGGTCATTCCACAAACTACGTGCTCTCCATCGAGTTGCCCTCTGACATGCCTCAGAAACACTGGATCAACCGCGGGGTCGCCTGCCTGTGCCAACTAGACAACTGACAGTGGACAACACATCGTGAGAATGCATGTGTTAACATTTTTAAATGCCAAGCTATAAAACACAAAAATACTAATTAGCATATGATTTTACTTACGATTCTAGAACAATAATAAATCAAATGAAGCAAAGCTGCTGTGTGTCATTTTATGGATGTTTTAGGACTTTCTTTAGAAGTGAAAAACACAATAAGAGGACAGTGTAACAACAACAAAATAAATACATATTAAGCATAATAATTCACATTAATTTTACATGTACATTTACAATACAGTCATTTAGTCACATGTAACAGACAGACATGTACATGGGTGTTCATGTCAGGTCTCATCCTGTGAATGGAGATACAGCGGTTTGGCTTGTTTCCTCAGTCTCTGCTGAGCTCGAAGCTTTCTGCCCTTCTGTGTGGCCAGACCCATGTGAGGAAGATATGACTAAGAAAAAAAATATTATTTTGAGTGAATCTAATAAAAAGTGTTATTGTGATGAGTGAGGCTCTGTCACTCACCGGTCTGGGGTAAGGGTTTCTATAATGAAGTCCTGCAATGCACAACAAGACACAACACGTCAAGTGTATCCTCCTGCTTTAATACCATCTGAAAATATGTGCTGTAAACAATACCCACCGATCTCTATCCGTGCTTCACATTCCTCAACGCATCTCTTGACTGATTCTGGATCTGTGATCTATGAGACAAACATTAATGCATGAAAGCTCAAACAGGCCATCGGCTGATGTCAGATCAGTCGTACCTGTTGGTTTTGTCTGAAAAGCGTCCGAGCCTCTTGGGTTATATATTTCCTCTCTCCATCAGTGTCGTGTGGTAGAGCAGAATGAGCCTGCCAGCTGCGGGCGATGCGCAGGACCCTCCTGTAGAGAGCCAGCACATCTGAGCGAGACATCCCTGGACCTGTCAACACGACCATCATATTTCATATCAGCAACTCTGTTGACCCTCACACCACACTGTGGTCTGGGGGTTAATTGGACTTGTGATCAGAAGGTTGTTGGTTTGAATCCCAGTGTCAGTAGACAATAACTGAAGTGTCCTTGAAGACATTATCCCTGTTTACTCTACAGTGATGATGACTACTGTATAATACTGTAAGCCACTTTGGATAAAGGAGTCTGCTAAATGAATAAAAGTAAACACTTTGAATAACACAATGTTGTTAAAGGGAGCAACCAACTTAGAATACAACTTATATGATTTATTCACCCCATGCATGTGTATGACTGTCTTCTGTGGAATACAAGAGAACATATTTTGAACAACGTCCAACATTTTTCAAAATATCTTTTGATTGTGTAAGATCTTATATGACCTTTATGTTGGCTAAACAAACAGGATACACAGTTTAGATGTCTTATTCATTTATACTCATTCTGCATTCATCATCAGGACGAGTTATTAACATTACCTGTATGAATCTGTCCTACAGCACAAGCTCAGCAACCCTGCAGCCCACGTGAAAAACACTTCCGCATTCTGACGTCAGTGATCATGACGTCTTCCCCTCCTCGCTGTTCGACGCAGTCAACACTGCGTCCGCATAACGCAGCCTCGCGCATCTCGAATATTGAAGGCAGTCATTTCTGCGCCGCTTTTCCGCATCCACGATAGAACCCAAACAAAAAGAGTCACCGCGATCACTCAGCGGCCGATTCGCGGTCCTCCGGTTCCGACCGCCCGGATCAAACCCAACAGAACCGCGCAGACCTCACGGCACACCCCCAGAGGCGTGTAAGAGCCGACCCCGGCGGCGATTCTCACCGGAACCGCTCCGGATCAGCGCGAGGCTCGGTTCTGGATCCGGTCCGAGAGAAACATGAGGGGGGAAACACCCGTCACGATCATTTAATGACCCGGAACCGCGTCAGAGGTCCAGACGGAGCAGAACCGGTCCTGACGGGAGAAACGGAACCGATCCGGTTCGGCTGGGTTAGCTTTAGCTTTAGCATGACAGCAGGGATGCGCTGATTCGGAGTCGCTCCAGCTTCCGTCACAGGTGAACTCTCTAAACACGACACGTGTGTGCGATCTGTCGCGTGTGTGCGCGTGAAACACGCGCGTGTGAACAAACCTTCAGCGTGTACACGGGAACAACACTCTGATGAAGCTAGCATGCTACATGCTAACCTGAGATGAGACCTGGTCTGCTTGGACCACAGCAGCACGTGAGGACTGGTCTCAGAGGGTCTGCTGCTGGTTTCTCTGATCAGGATCAGTTCTTCTCTCAGCGTTATCTTTTATTCTCTATACATTCATTATATACAGCATATAGATTCATTATATACAGCATATAGATTCATTATATACAGCATATAGATTCATTATATACAGCATATAGATTCATTATATACAGCATATAGATTCATTATATACAGCATATAGATTCATTATATACAGCATATAGATTCATTATATACAGCATATAGATTCATTATATACAGCATATAGATTCATTATATACAGCATATAGATTCATTATATACAGCATATACATTCATTATATACAGCATATAGATTCATTATATACAGCATATACATTCATTATATACAGCATATAGATTCATTATATACAGCATATAGATTCATTATATACAGCATATACAGTCATTATATACAGCATGTAGATTCATTATATACAGCATATACCTTCATTATATACAGCATATAGATTCATTATATACAGCATATAGATTCATTATATACAGCATATAGATTCATTATATACAGCATATAGATTCATTATATACAGCATATAGATTCATTATATACAGCATATAGATTCATTATATACAGCATATAGATTCATTATATACAGCATATAGATTCATTATATACAGCATATACAGTCATTATATACAGCATGTAGATTCATTATATACAGCATATACCTTCATTATATACAGCATATAGATTCATTATATACAGCATATACAGTCATTATATACAGCATGTACATTCATTATATACAGCATGTAGATTCATTATATACAGCATATAGATTCATTATATACAGCATATACATTCATTATATACAGCATATAGATTCATTATATACAGCATATAGATTCATTATATACAGCATATACAGTCATTATATACAGCATATACATTCATTATATACAGCATATACCTTCATTATATACAGCATATACATTCATTATATACAGCATATGCTTATATACAGCATATAGATTCATTATATACAGCATATACATTCATTATATACAGCATATAGATTCATTATATACAGCATATAGATTCATTATATACAGCATATACATTCATTATATACAGCATATAGATTCATTATATACAGCATATAGATTCATTATATACAGCATATAGATTCATTATATACAGCATATACATTCATTATATACAGCATATAGATTCATTATATACAGCATATACATTCATTATATACAGCATATAGATTCATTATATACAGCATATAGATTCATTATATACAGCATATAGATTCATTATATACAGCATAGAGATTCATTATATACAGCATAGAGATTCATTATATACAGCATATAGATTCATTATATACAGCATATAGATTCATTATATACAGCATATACAGTCATTATATACAGCATATAGATTTATTATATACAGCATATAGATTCATTATATACAGCATATAGATTCATTATATACAGCATATACATTCATTATATACAGCATATAGATTCATTATATACAGCATATAGATTCATTATATACAGCATATACATTCATTATATACAGCATATAGATTCATTATATACAGCATATAGATTCATTATATACAGCATATAGATTCATTATATACAGCATATAGATTCAATATATACAGCATATAGATTCAATATATACAGCATATAGATTCATTATATACAGCATATACATTCATTATATACAGCATATACATTCATTATATACAGCATATAGATTCATTATATACAGCATATAGATTCATTATATACAGCATGTACATTCATTATATACAGCATGTAGATTCATTATATACAGCATATAGATTCATTATATACAGCATATACATTCATTATATACAGCATATAGATTCATTATATACAGCATATAGATTCATTATATACAGCATATAGATTCATTATATACAGCATATAGATTCATTATATACAGCATATAGATTCATTATATACAGCATATAGATTCATTATATACAGCATATAGATTCATTATATACAGCATATAGATTCAATATATACAGCATATAGATTCAATATATACAGCATATAGATTCATTATATACAGCATATACATTCATTATATACAGCATATACATTCATTATATACAGCATATAGATTCATTATATACAGCATATAGATTCATTATATACAGCATGTAGATTCATTATATACAGCATGTAGATTCATTATATACAGCATGTAGATTCATTATATACAGCATATACATTCATTGTATACAGCATATACATTCATTACATACAGCATATACATTCATTATATACAGCATGTAGATTCATTATATATAGCATATAGATTCATTATATACAGCATATAGATTCATTATATACAGCATATAGATTCATTATATACAGCATATAGATTCATTATATACAGCATATAGATTCATTATATACAGCATATAGATTCATTATATACAGCATATACATTCATTATATACAGCATATACATTCATTATATACAGCATATACATTCATTATATACAGCATATACATTCATTATATACAGCATATACATTCATTATATACAGCATATACATTCATTATATACAGCATATAGATTCATTATATACAGCATATAGATTCATTATATACAGCATATACATTCATATATACAGCATATACATTAATTATATACAGCATATAGATTCATTATATACAGCATATACATTCATATATACAGCATATACAGTCATTATATACAGCATATACAGTCATTATATACAGCATATACAGTCATTATATACAGCATATACATTCATATATACAGCATATACAGTCATTATATACAGCATATAGATTCATTATATACAGCATATAGATTCATTATATACAGCATATAGATTCATTATATACAGCATATACATTCATATATACAGCATATACAGTCATTATATACAGCATATACAGTCATTATATACAGCATATAAGTCATATATACAGCATATACAGTCATTATATACAGCATATAGATTCATTATATACAGCATATAGATTCATTATATACAGCATATAGATTCATTATATACAGCATATACATTCATATATACAGCATATACAGTCATTATATACAGCATATAGATTCATTATATACAGCATATAGATTCATTATATACAGCATATAGATTCATTATATACAGCATATAGATTCATTATATACAGCATATAGATTCATTATATACAGCATATAGATTCATTATATACAGCATATAGATTCATTATATACAGCATATAGATTCATTATATACAGCATATAGATTCATTATATACAGCATATACATTCATTATATACAGCATATAGATTCATTATAT
>CM065656.1:24574583-24589583 GCA_033220385.1 Triplophysa yarkandensis
GTCTCTTATGCCATCTCTGCAATCATCACGTCTGTCTCTGTTCTCTTACACACGTCTATCTATACAGTTGTTGTTCATTAGAGGTCCATCATACTTCATTCTCATGATCTGAATGTCCGTGGGTTTGTGTTGTCTCTGCAGGAGCTCAGGAGGAGCAGAGGAGAAAAACGCTCCTCAAACGAAGAGAAACTTGATGAATATTTAATCAGCCTGCAGCATAAAAACAGGTTGGATGAGACACCCTTACACAAATGTACAAACACAGGTCAGATAACACAAAAATGGGTTAAGTGTGCCCTGGCTCGGGTTGAAACATGTCTACTGTTACAGACGTGTCCGTCCATGTGACTGTAAGATTGACGGCACTAATGAGCTGCTCTGATTGGCTGTCCGGTGAAATTCTAACGGCTGATTTAATTGGTCATGTGAACTCAACGGGTTCATGTGTTATATCATGTTAGATAACTTAATGTTTGTAAGATGTGTTGATTTTGAACTGTAATCTGGTGTCAGGGCTCTGAGGCGACTGCAGAAGAAAGACCCGCGGCAGGAGGAGCTGGAGCTGCTGGAGCAGGGTTTTAACCTCTACATCAATGGAGCTCATGTGAGCAGCACCAGCAGAAGAAGCGCTCGTCCTTCCGCAGCACCAGCTCCACATACACACAGAAACACACGGACCGCAGGTACACACTCAACGTACCGTCACACTACACACCCAACGTACCGTCACACTACACACCCAACGTACCGTCACACTACACACCCAACGTACCGTCACACTACACACCCAACGTACCGTCACATTACACACTCAACGTACCGTCACACTACCTGTGACCTGCTGCATGAGATACAATTTCTGTGTTTGTCTAGAGTCCTCCAGACTGAGCTGTGAATCAGATCCACACAAACAACGGAGTCACACGGCACCTGAGAAAACACACAGACGTCAGTGGGTGCAGGTACACGTGTAACACTACCCCTAATGATGTGATAACATTTAAGACTAGACAATAATGAATGTGAAGACCAAATCTCTTCTTGTGTTTGAATGTTCCTATAGGAATCAATGTTCATCTGCACTGAGACTGGAAATAAAGTGAAGATTTCCCCAGAACACAAATACTCGGATGACTTTGAGCCGTATGACAGTGTGGATATGGAGGTGTGCATCAACACTATAAACTCTGTTTGATTCCAGATGTTTTGGTTATAACACCGTTGTGTTTCTCTATGTTTAAGAGTCATCATGAAAGACGCTCATTTAGTCTGAAGTCACACAGTAAACCGGAGACCGTGAACAGAGTTCTTCTGAATCCTCACCAGGTCAAAGTAAGTCAAAGATACTGTCACCAAACACACAAACACACACGCATAAGTTCACCTGAATGCAAATGTGTGCGTGCGTGTGTTAGGCGTTGCGGAAAAGCCTTGAGGTGAGCGTCGACCGTGGGACCAGAGACTCAGCCGGAGAAGAGTCTGAGGAGGAATGGATCGAGGAACAGATCGAAAGAGAAGAAAGCAGTGACAGCCTCCCTGACATCACACTTCCTGTCCATCCCTCAAACCAGCCAATCAACACACAACTCAGTCGTGATGACCTCATCATGCTGGAGTTTGGTCCCTCCATGCAAGGTCTCAAATTTGCTTCCGATTTCTTCAGATATTTCACCCTAATATGACAAATGTATTTCTTTTTTTGGATGAAATATCAAACTCAATTATC
Organism: Triplophysa yarkandensis; assembly: GCA_033220385.1. NCBI lineage: Eukaryota > Metazoa > Chordata > Actinopteri > Cypriniformes > Nemacheilidae > Triplophysa > Triplophysa yarkandensis. The sequence goes on from CM065656.1 coordinate 24,576,310, forward strand.
ACACTTAAAAAAAACAAAGAGCTCCCGGTCCTTACCGCAAGCATCTATTATTTTAAGTGAACTTTACAACAAAGAAAGTTGTGACTTTTATTTTGTGTTGTTTGAATAGGTGGACAAAATATTGAACGCCCTCTCTTAGTTAAAAGAAAAGATAACATGGAGTCATACATCCCCACCAAACCTGTCACTGTGAGGAAACGGACAGAGAAAACGTCTGAGATTACACTCGACGCGTCACGTGAGCTCCTCCCGCAATATACATTATAAAAAAATAAAACAGGTTTTATGGACAGCTGTAAACATCATTCAAGAAACATGATTCCTAAAAACATTCACTTTAACATTGGTGTTTTCACACAAACAGTGATGTCTCACATACATGTTTAAGCTCCCAAACAATTGAACGACCCAAAGGATTTATTTCCTCCTGCAGGATCAAGGAGTCGTAAAGAACGCCCGCTGTCAGCAGCTCGTAAAGAACGAGAAGAGAGAGATTCAGATGACACGGCTGCGGCTGTCTTTCAGGCCCTGCAGAGAGAAAACACACACACATGTGATCACACAAACATGCAGGGACAAGAGAGCAGAAGTCGTCATCACACAACAGTATGCCTTTAAAATCATTAAGGATTTTGATAGCTACATTTTGATAATGACGGGAAGGAAAATAGTTTAATGTCTCTGCTTTTGAGGAACAGAATGAGGATGATGATGAAGATGATAATAATGGAGTTATTAGAGCTATGAAGAGAATTGCTCTGATGGACACCAGGTACTGCACACACACACACACACACACACACACACACACACACACACACACACACACACACACACACACACACACACACACACTCTCACACGCACACAAACATAGACACAGAGACACACACAATGGTTATTTTTCTCGGCGACTGACCTTTTACTTTCTCTCTGTCTGTCATGTGTTCAGACAGCAGAAGTGTTTGTTAAAGGCTCTGGAGAGGATTGATGTTGTGGATCATTCCCGTGTCACACATCACACACACATCACTGAGACCCACAGCTTTACTCTGAGTGACGTGAGCACACAACTTCTTATCATCTTATCTGTAATCTATATATTTCTCTGACTTTATTTTTTAGTCTTGTGAATCTGAATGTATTCTGTCATGTTCTTTGATTGACAGCAGAGAGAAGAAACAGTCCCGATAACACCTTCACTTTACGTCACCATGGAGATCTTGTCAAACTGGGGTCACCCGAGTCAGGTCGGCCTCACCGAAATTCAGTTCTTCTGTCCGCAAAATCACAAACTCTACGTCTCTCCGCATGACCTGGACATTCGAAACACAGAACAGCCTGGAAATCTCAACTCACTCGTCAATGGAAAAACAAAAGTACACAAATCTAATATAGCAGACAGTTACTCAATAATCTGTTTTTCTATAATGATGTTTTTGTGTGTTTAGACCACGAAAGAACGTCACATGTGGACGTGTCCATTTCACCCTCCTGTCCAGCTGTATTTCATCATCAGGAATGTGAATCGCTCTCAAGATTTCACCATTTCTAGAATTAAAATCTGGAATTATAACCGAAGTCTCAGTGTAAGTACATCATAGCCAGGATCAGCTCCAAACGCTCATTACATACATGAATGAATGTGTGCAAATGTGTATTTATGCCTTTGTGTGCCTGTTTGTGGATGCATGTGTGTATGTGTGTTTACTGGTGGTCAAAGATTTTGGGAAACTTCAGTGAAAGGTTTCTCAAAAATGTGGATCTGGAGGTGTATGACTAAATGTCCGCAATAAGTCAAATAGATAAAAATATAATTATGTGTATATATACATGGTTTATTTATGACAAATCTTACATTTTATTGAATAAAAATGATTTTGAATGGACCACTTAAATTGCCAAGAAAACATTTCTGCAAATTCTTGTCAAAAAGTGACTACTCTGAGATGATCAAATATAACATTGCTTATTTTATTTTTTTATAATCATGATTATCATAAATCTTTCGGAGTTATTCCTTTAAAGGGATGCCTTTTGAGTCCACAAAGTTTGATGAAATACATAAAACAAATAAGTGTGTTTCCAAAGCTTAAGTGGAAAAGTTTCCCTTTTTATGAAATAAATAAAATTCAATATTATTTTTGAAGAAAACAAAACTACAGTATCACATTTGAATCTGAAATGTCCACAAATAAGCTGTTATTCTCTTTTTCAGAATTATTTCCATGTTTAAATAAGATATTTATTTATTGAAAAAATGAGTCATTATATGGTGATTTTAGTTGGTCCCTGAGTATGATTAACAGAGCCGCCCCTCACACTAAGTTGTTGTGTGTATAAATAATGTACCGTAACTTTAAATGACATAACAAGGCAGAAGTGATATCATCTAATCTTTGGCACCACCAAGAATAAAAGCTGGCAAGTACTGATTGTCCTTTACATTTGTTTATGCCACCCATTTCGTAGACTGACTTAAACATAAAACTGGAATATTTATAACACAATACACTTGAGTTTTTATATGATGTAGAAAAATATGTATGCATTAGTGAGATCCTGAAGTCGTTATCCAGTAGCAGTGTACATTCATTTAAATTGTGTTTGTGCAAGTGTTGATGTGTGTGTGTATGTGTTTGTGTGTGAATAGAGAGAGAACAGTTGGAGATTAGTGTTTAGGGATTAGTTCAGTTTATTCGTGGTCCACTGAACACACATCCGATCACAGCATACTGTCTACACAACTAAAACAATGAACCTTGATTATTGCGGCTGTTCTCTTTACACAATTTTACTATTGTACAGATTTAACGGTAGGGTGTAAGTCGTACACTTGTGTGTGTGTTTGTGTGTGTGTTAGTGTTGACTGCTAATTTAACGTGACCTGTCATGTTGTTCCAGTCTGTGTTGTTAGTAGTATTTGCTGATGTCATCATCACTGTTCCATTACAGAATCAAAACTCATCATATACATTATAAAAACAGAGGTGTGCTATTTAATATATTGACCACTAATCTTTGTTGTTTATCCCTGTGTTCCTTCTGTCAGGATCTGGACGTGGGGGCTCGTGATGTGCGTGTGTATGTGAACAGTACACTTGTGTTTGAAGGGGAGCTGGAGAAGGGTTGTGGGAATCAGGTCTTCGACTACAGCAACTGCATTGAACTCCAGGCATCACGTCCATCAGAGTGCACCTCTCCAAGCCCTGTGTCTTCAAGACACAACCTGCAAGACCCCCGTAACCATGACGACATATCTCAGGAATCCATTGCTGACCAATTACATGACCCGACAGTAGAAACAGGGCTGGATCAATCAGAAAGCAGTGCTCTCGCGGATAACCTTGCAACTGAAATGCAGAAAGACACTTTAGAGAATGACTCGCCCCCTTTGGACCTCAGTTTACCATCACAGCGACTAAATGAGTTTGAATCATCACAGTTGAGGACGGTAACCACGCAGCCATCCTCTAGTCGATTTCCACATTGGCTTCAGCCGCTGAATCGCAGTGGACCAGACGGAGCCGACGGGGGTCAGGAGAGAGAGCGTCCACCATGGCTTCAAGCTCAGCATGCAGAATCCAAACACTCTGTGCTTCCCGATTTATCTTGCAACCCTGTGCGTGTCTGCAAACAGGGATCTGGACACAGGGCTAAGCTCCTTGACAGGACGACATCAGGTGAATTCAGCTCAGACTCGATGGATCTGGACCCAGATTTAGGGTTGAACTGTAGATCGCGAGAACAGAGAACACTGTTACAACAGGACTCACGAGAGAGACGCCCAGAGCCAGAGTCAGACCTATGGAATGAACGGGTTCAAAGGGCAGACCGTCCCGTCAGTGGGAGAAGAAGTTCTGCTAATAGAACCCAAACCTTCAGTGATGACCTTATCACAACATCAGGTGCCCACACATCCCTCATACTGTCACTTTAAAGTTAGCCTTGAGTATAAATGTTGAAATATTTTCTTTTTTCTGTCTCCATAGAGAAAAGTGTTTCAGCGTCTGGCCGTAACAGAAGACTGAAACCTCACTGGTGTGAACCAGACGATCCGTTAATGGAATCATGGGACTCTTTAACCAAATTTAACCAGTGTCAACGAGGCCGAATCTCTAACATGGCTCTAGAGGGTGATATTTTCGATGAGTTCGTCCAGCGGCAGTCTCGCCCAACATCTGGCGCCACTCGCCGCCCCTCTGCACCTATTCAGGATTCTGACCCTGAAGATGACCCCCGTGACCCCGACGAAGACTTTGAAATCCCTGTTCTGCCGCAAGGACGTCAACTCGTCATCAACATCTCGTCTACATGGGGCGACCGGCACTACGTAGGGCTCAACGGCATTGAGATTTTCACCTCTAGCGGGGAGCCGATCACACCCGTCCACATCACGGCAGACCCCCCGGATATTAACATCCTCCCGGCATATGGGAAAGACCCCCGCATCATCACCAACCTAATAGATGGCGTCTATCGGACACAAGACGACATGCATCTCTGGCTGGCTCCGTTCACACCGGGACGCAAGCACATCATCACTTTGGATTTGGGTGTCAAGTGTAGCCTAGCCATGATCCGTGTTTGGAATTACAACAAGTCAAGGATTCATTCGTTCAGAGGAGCACGAGAGATGGAGATTCTACTGGATGGACATTTTATCTTTAGAGGAGAGATTGCTAAAGCTTCTGGAACTCTGTCAGGAGGTATAATCATGGGACGAGCTTTAGACGTTGCATTTCAAATCAACATTAAAAACTGTATTTGTAATGGGAAGCGATTGTTCCTGTAAAGTTAAAAATTGACTTCCTACCATGTGTTTTTTACAGCATTGGATCAGTTCGGCGACACGATTCTTTTCACGACAGATGATGAGATCCTGGAGGCCATGGCTCAGTTTGATGACACATTCGGGGGTGACATGGAGGTGTCCTGTCCAGGTGTGGATGAAGAAGAACTGCAGCGGCCGCGGACGGCTGATGGTGAAGGGGAGGAGAGACCATTCACACAGGCTGGATTCAGACCGAACAGTCCTCTGGTGCGTTATAAAAAGTCAAGAAGAGATCACATTGATTAAGCTTTCAAGGTTTAATATTATGGGATGTTTTTGTGTCAGATGAGACCAGACAGGAATCCTGTTGAGGAATCATGTGCTGATACTACAGAGGAGACAACTGGACTGTATAAAGGCAGCAGTTAGTATAAATAAACCAAAAAACAAATATTGACATCATGATTACATCACACAAACATTATTCTGTTGTTTGTGTATAGCCTTGTCGTTGAATCTGGTGATGTCATGGGGTGACGCTCACTATATCGGTTTGACGGGGTTGGAGATTGTTGATAAAGGTGGTGAATATATTCCAGTTGATGTCTCCATGGTAACAGCATCACCCCGCGACCTCAACGACCTCCCTGAATACAGCAATGACCTTCGAACTCCAGACAAGTCAGTTAATTCCTTTATCTGTTTTCAGATGAAAATATTTCCGGTCTGTTAAAGCACCTCTGTCTCTCTCTCTCCCTCTCTCTCTCTCTCTCAGGTTATTTGATGGGGTGAATATCACAACAGATGATAAGCACATGTGGTTGATACCCTTCACATCTGGCTATGATCACACACTAACAGTGCAGTTTGATCAGCTTCACAACATCGCTGGATTCAGAATATGGAACTACAATAAATCTCCTGAAGACTCCTACAGGGGTGTGAGTATCAACTCAGATATTGAGGCACTAAGACACATAAAGTTGTGTTCCTTTTGTTAATCCAACAATACAGAATGTGTCAAACTTGTTCGGTGAAATCATTTTAATACACAGCCTTAACTATTTATATTCTGTTTATATTGAACTTTTCATGAATCCTCATAATTTCATAATCTCATGTCATATTTGCAAGTACATATTAACGTCTGATCTGTGATGTGTTGTCACAGGTGAAGGTTGTGCAGGTGTTTCTGGATGGAGTGTGTATTTCTCCTGTCAATGGATTTCTCATTCGGAAGGGTCCCGGGAACTGTCACTTTGATTTCGCACAAGAGATTCTGTTCATAGATTATCTGCAATCTGACACTCGTGGTGCCGCTCTTAACAGAACATTAACTGAGACCGGCAGAACCACAGACGACACAAACACTCATCGGTATTCACATTTACAAATTATATAATAATTTTAAAACTCTTTGATCCTGCTTAGGTCAGACATGTGTGTGTTTTCAGGTCTGGTGTCAGGAGAGATGAGTTGGCCAGTATGGATTATGAAGCTCCATTAATGCCCTGTGGATGTATCCTCACAGTCATCTCATTAAAAAATGTGTTTAGTGTTTCTTAGCGTGAGGTTATGTTTAGTTTATTTTGCTCTGACACTACCAAAGGTGTTGGACTATATTGAATACGCTGTAGATTCTCGTGTATGTGTTTTCTTTAACGGAAGATTTGTAAGTCATATTTCAGCTGCAGTTGTTGACCACATGGGGCGACCCATACTACATCGGTCTCAGCGGCTTGGAACTCTACGACCAGAATGACCAGAAGATTCCATTGACTGACAACAGTATCCTTATGAAAACAATCCTAGTTTTCCTGAAATTCAAGATTTTAAAGGTTTCTGTGTATTGTCTGTCATACATGTGTCTTTGTGATGTTCTTTGATGGTATATCTCTCAGACATTGCCGCATTCCCAGACAGCGTGAATGTTTTGGATAATGTGTCCGGTGACGTCCGCACCCCTGATAAACTGATCGATGGAGTTAGTAACACACATGATGGACGACACATGTGGCTGGCTCCTGTGCTTCCCGGACTGGTGAGGACAAACCTTCAAAAAATCTGTTTATCTCTTCATTGTTAGCTTTATTTCTTAAAATCACTTTAAAAATAAAGCATGTGCTAAACTATCTAACTTAAATATTTATGTATTTCTCTGATATTTTCTGACCTCTCAGGTGAACCGTGTCTACGTCATCTTTGACAAGCCCATGACTGTTTCCATGATTAAATTGTGGAACTACTCCAAAACACCTCATCGTGGAGTCAAAGAGTTTGGGGTAAAACACTTTCAACCAAATTTAAAAAAATCGTTTGATAATAGTTTTTAATTCCATTGTAAGGTTTGCCTTGATGGAAGTAAAGAGTTGAGAGTCGATGTGTTCAGAACTGTCTGTGTGGGCTTGTAGACTCATGGGAAAATTGTCTCTCTCTCTTTGGTATTCTTCTCATAAGATACACAGGACCTTTGAACCATTTGGCATCTTTGGTTGTATATTTTCAGCTCCTTGTGGATGATCTGTTGGTGTATAATGGGATCATGGAGTGTGTGAATAACGTTTCACGAGGAATTCTGCCAACACTGGATCCTGTTGTACCGTATCACACCATACTTTTCACAGAACGCTTAAACATCACACACAGGGAGAAGAGCACAGTTATCAGGTACAGAAACACATGCACACAACGCACACACACACACAAAGACACAAAGACAGAATAACTAGTTCAAATTTTTACTATGATTGACAGATGACGAGAAGGCAGTCCTTCATCTGGCCCAGCGTTTGGTATTCATGTAAACTGATGTTTCTGTCTCTCTAGTTAAACTCACCTCTGTTTTTTGTTATAGCCAACACGTGGAGGACCAGGATGTGAAACTGACCAATGAAAATCAAATCATTCATCAGCACAAGAAGAAACAAACAGCTGACCCCGGTAGGCACACACTTTCTTCAATAAATGAAGTTATTGTCATTAAAATCATTTTATCTCCATGTGAATGGGTAAGTTTGTGAATTTGTTTTAATTTCAGCTCTGCGGCCCAAAACCTGCATGACAGACTCACGAAAACACGGAAAGCAGCGATACTGAACACCCCGACAGACAGACCCTGCACAGAACACCAAAGAGTTAACACGAGCAGGTTTTCTTTTTCTAATAATACTAATAATTGGAAGATTTTGTGACCTCAATGCGCACACTTCAGTTCATATGTAATTTTGTATGATATAACTGTATATTTGCTGATGCTTTTGTTAAGATGTTTTTGAGTCATTGTATTATACTGAATTATTTTAAATAAGTGTCCTTCTCATATAATTTCGGTGTAAAGGGACACAAATATGGTGTACAGTAATAGTCTTCTTTTGTGATACAAGATTACACATTTACAAAAGATACTCATCATAACTGATAGATCATTAACAATATTTCGACACTTATTCAAGAAACTATTACAAATAATATGCAACGACTGCCAATTTACCTCATAGTAAAGCAACTGTAATTATTATGAAATAAAGATCAAATATCTTTATAAATATGGTTTCGGTTTAGTTGTTTTTTTCTAGAGTTGAAGAAATCCCTCACAACAGTTATGACAGAAATGTAATCACTGATCTGGATCTTTAATTTAACCTGGTGATTTATTTGTCATTTTATTGAAAACCAATTCAGACCTAAACCATTCATCATAGATGAAGAATTAAGAGAGGCGCTCAATGAACGACACCACATCTGAATCGCAATGCAATGCCTGAGTTTAATGCAGATTCTGCAACACTTTCATTAAATTAAGGAATGACAGTTAGATCGTCTCTCGTCCTCCAGCTGGGCAGATGCGTGATTTGAGCAGACATTGGTAAGGCCCTGCTCAGCTGGAGGTGACAGACAAGCGTTCAGTGGTTTCCCCGGTGTAAGTGCTTTGGAGACGGTAATGTTCAGTGATGTTCAGATCTTGCCGGGGAACGTTCCTTCATCCCTCTGAGTGTCCCACTTCTCGATCTGAGCGTCACACAAATAAAACGTTTCCTTAATGACCGTTTTCACAATTCTGACACTTGGAAATCAAATAGGGATAGAGGACATACTTACCCAGGAATTAGGGCAGAGAGACTTGTATACTCTTCCGTACCATTCACATGGAGCTGTGTCAACACCTTTGGCGTCCAGAGCTTTTTGGCATCGATGGTAATCTAAAATATTTAGAAAATATGGAATGCGTCTTTTTGAAATATACAAAATACTTTTACGATCACAGTGTGTTTGGTCCGTTTAACAACATAAATCATTTACTCACTCTTATGTCACAAACCTGTCTGAACTTCTGAAGAACACAAGGAGATATTTTGAAGAACGTTGATAACCAAACAACACTGAAGCTCACTTACAGGTTTTGAACAACATGAGGGTGAATAAATGATAATAGGATTTACATAGAAATGATAAAGAAGTGATATATAATTACGCATTGATACATTTATATAGAACACCTGCAAATGCTTGAATGACTTCATAAATATCATTTTAAAGAATGTATAATGGACTGACCCAGATAATTCTGCCAGCAGTTTCTGGTCTGGTTCTGGTTTGGGAATCTTGCATCAAACGGTGCTGTGCGGTACTTCTCCAGTTTCTGCTTGATGTCTTCAGCCATTGTTAACTTAAACTAAACAAATGTATACATTACACACTTAAACCCCTGTCCTTTAAACAACTTAACATTAGACCTTTCAAATAAATACACTATAGGTATTCACACCTATAGACCTATACATATTTGTTAAGATCCTGCCCAAAACATGTCTTGATGATTTCAGTTTATTATACAGACACAAACTGTATATATTTATACGTATAGAAAACTAACATCTATATGAAGGACCTGCCATGTGCTACCTATATGATGCGTCTGGTTTATTACATTATCATATATGCAATAAAGTCTTGTTATAATAAAAAAACATACAACAAACCACATGTATGTACTAATATTCCATAAGATCCATTTTATCATCTGACTTTCGATTTCACATCTGATATGAACCCAATAATGTATAAACATGTCAACAAATCTGTTCCCCTATAGGATGAATTGAAAGAAATGTATAAGAATGTGTGCTTTACCTCTCTGTGATGACAGGGTGTTGAATGTGACTTGCACACGCATTAGTGCACTTGAGTGTGAGCTCACGTGCAGTTCTTTAAGGGCGGTATGGCGGACGCAGGGCACAGGACACAGGTGTGACATCTATAAGGGATGGGCATATGTGTAGACATGCCAACAACACATATAGAATCCAAACGATCAGTTCATTGTATTGTGTCATTCACGTATGGATTAAACGTATAGATAACCGGAAGAGCTTGGGTGTGTTTGCACAACAGCAGGTCAATATTTACCTGGCAGAATGAGCAAATGTTATTATAAGATGTGACATTCACACTACATAACATAAATAATAATAACAGCATAAATGTGTTATATTAAATGAATGCATGACGTATGCGTTTGTTTACATTTGTTGACACGTGTCACGAGTCACGTACACAGAAGTGCACACACGGGTCAAAAGGACATTCTGAGAAAGTTCTTCTTTCTTTTTTAGGTGTACATGTACAAAGGAAAGGATTTTAAAATAGAAAGTGACCATTACTGAAACTATAGGTGTCACATAATAACAAAGTCATGCTTTGTTTCTAGAATAAACACAAGATGTTTATTTGTACTATATGGCATTTATTTTCTTTACATTATGAATCTTATTTTTATTCACTCTGCACACTTTGTTAAAGTTTTAGTTCTATATCTCATAAACTGAAACTTTACAGTTGTCATGACAACGCGCAAGCTGCACGTCCCATTGGCGGAAGTGATTACGTCACACACATTCCATAGTACACCATGGACATATATGGGCAGACTTGAACAAACCGGAAGATGCTCACATGATTTAAAACATTTTTTAAATAGTCATAATATAAACAGCTTGTGAAATAAACAAATAAACAACTTTGGGATCCATTATGACACATCCTTTTTATTTGAAATGTTATATTCAAAATAAAAGAAAATGTAATATCAAATATTTTATTTGTGTAAGTATAACCATCTTTAAATGAGACTCAAATTACATTCTAAGGCAGAAGAAAACAAAACATTCATTTCAGTTTTTTATTTAAATAATAAAGCCAATAGCTCAGTTTTGGACCTGATCTACAGGTCGACACCTACATCCAATAATCTCATACAATGCATAAAGTGAGCAGTTATTTATTGGAACTTTAACGTCTGCATTCAGACCACAGTGTTGGTTTAATTTGGCTTGTTTTAATTTAAAGGCATTTGGTTTCGCTCAGATCTCTTCTTTGGAGAGCAGATTTTAAAATCCACACCAGACCAGGTCTGAAAGTACCATTCTGATCTTTGGTTTATCCGTAACCCAACCTTTAAACTGAACCCACAGCATTCATCGTGTATATAAAACAGCAAACGGACAGATAAGGAGATAAACTCTTCTACATTATGACTCGTAACAGCATCTGTGGTGATTTAAAGGTCTTCTGAATGAAGGCACTTATTACACAGCAGTCATGTAATAACAGTACAGAAATTCTGATTTTAAAAATAGCAGCAGTACAGATTAACACATATAAACTCACCAAACCCCATCACATCATGGATAAACACTCTAACACCGCATCTCCATCTTACACCTGTCAAACCTGTGATGCAGGAGATACACTGCACTGCAAAAATCTAATATTCACCCATCTCAAACTTACAGACACACACCACTAAACCAGACCTTGTGCGTGATGTGAAACACAATGCAGATAAAGAAGGAATCACTCCACTATAACAAGAATAAAATCGCAATCACTCTAGCATAAAAACATCACAACGCTTAAATAACATTCATGGTCATTCTATAGAACACCGTCAATGTGTCAATGTACCATAAATGAAAAGAAATACAGTAAGATTTTGAAATGTTCCCATATCCCTTCTCACTGTGAATCTATATCACCTTAGATATAACTTAACTGAAATACTTTACATTAGTAACATAACACGGAATCATACAGCATTGATGATAAGAGGATGTGATTCTCTTGAAGCACCCTTAAAAACTTAAGCACACCCCTGGAGTTTAACAAATCAACTTCTCCAGATATTCGAAATAAAATTGTCAAAACTCTCTTTTGGTATTTGGACTAAATAGTGCAAGTTCTACATTGGGTTTGGTTTTAGTGTTTAAATAGAAATGATAATTCTCTTTTTGTTTAATAGAGATTTTCACTGAAGCGGAGGCGATAAAATGCCTCTTTCACAGAATCCTCTGTGTCTTTCGAGATCGGTTCATCAGCAGCCACGCACAGAGCATCGCTCTCCGTTACGTCGTCCTTGATCTTCCGTTTGGAAAGAATAACAGGCTCAGTACCCCTCGAATCTGTGTGTCGCCGTCCATCTGGTCCGGTCAGGATGAAGTAAGAGGCATGGCGACCTCGCTCCAACAGCGTTGCTACACACAAACGAAGAATAAAAATGAACTCTTGGGAGCACCGCTGGCTTCTGAATTTGAAAGGGTCAAGAATATAATTTCACAAGGAAAAATATATAGATGTTCATTATGTTATCAAGAGATACCTTTAAAGGAGACAATGTTCTGAACAGGATTTCTTCTTTCAAGTAGAACTTCGGAAAAGCGAGGATGCAGCAGAAAAGATGAATACATCTGAATATCAATACAAACAAACACAGAAACATAAATATGAGTAAGCCCAACTTTTTACATATATCCCAGAATGGATTTTTTGGGTTTTAATGTACTCATGCATATGTTAATTTTGTGGATCTTACCGTTTGATTGTTGTCACTCTGTCCCCAGAGCATAAACAGAGAGAAGCCATTTAGAGTCAGCACAGATGCTGGACGAGGACTCGGGGTCCAGGACCACAGGCTGATCTGCCACAGGACTTCTCCAGTCTTTCCATTCAGAACCATCACCTAAAACACACACACAACACAGTTGAAATACAATGCCATGTCTGGGTGAATCATTCCTGAAATCATGCACTCACTCTTTTAGTTTCATTGCCAAGATCATCTTCTATCATTATGTCCAACACTTCATCTTTGTTGAAATGTCCAAACGTTGGCACACTAGAAACACACACAGAAACACATCAGGTTCATACAGACATTTCTCAGGGCTTCATCTGGATGTGATTCCTTAGCAAACCTGAGCAGGTTGCTGGTGTTTGTGGTCCAGGCAATGTCCAGTTTGTCCGTGGGTAGCAGTGACACGCTGGATCCTGTCTGGATCAGAAGAGATGGAGCTGAACCCCCACGAACGGTCAGCACACGTTTCAGAGAATCTGAGCTACCATTGGTCAGAGAAAACACAGAAAAAGTGTGAATAAGAGTTAGTGTCTTATCTGATAATCCAAACTTCATTACTGTCAAACATTAATATATGTACTGAAAAAGATG
>CM065656.1:24594583-24599583 GCA_033220385.1 Triplophysa yarkandensis
TTATTAAAGTCTAATTTTTTTATGACCTATTTCATTGACAGTGTCTGAACTTAAATCACCTAACTTTTAAAATATAAGTAAAAATAAATGTGGGGAATTTTGATAATTTGGGGAATTTTTTATTAGTTTAATCTTAATTTGAGACTATTAACTGAAATAAGTATTAGTAATAACTGGGTTAGATCTGTATTTAAACACTAGTGGACATGTTCCCTCCTAAAGTCATAACTTCATATCAAATATAACTTCATATCAAATATAACTTCATATCAAATATAACTTCATATCAAATATAACTTCATATCAAATATAACTTAATATCAAATTCATAAATATTCTTAATCAAAAGCTGATTGGTTGATTGATCGATTGATTGATTGGTTGATTGATTAACATGGTTTCCCCCCCACATTGGATGCAAACATTAAATCTGGAGGAGCGAGAGAGGCTGTTCGACTTATATTCTGACATACATGTTCCAAATAAAGTGGATTTAACTTAAGATGACACTTGTGCCCATACTCTTATATAACATGTGTTACCGGCTGTAAGAAATCTCACCCTTGGTGTGAATGAAGAGACTGTCTGTGTGTATGCTGAGATGAATTCATATGCTTCCCGTACATTTGTTTCATACAGACTGAACAATTGTGGCCCCTTTATTCTATTCATTAAGGTTCAGTGTATCTTTGCCAGCCTACATCTGCAAGGGAGTTGCAGAAAAGCCTCATGTTCATCGAGCCGTGAGTCACCAATGCTTTTTAAAGCTGTTATGAATATGAAAAGAACAATACTGTTTGCTTTCCAGCAGTAACTGTTTCACACAACACGCTAGTTGGTAACGTAAGAGCGAGCAGAGAGGATGCGAGGGTTCTGCCCAGATGGCTGTAGTACAATCTCTGCACGAGCATCTTTGCTCAAATCTCTCTAAAAAAAGGAAAGAAAGCAAATTCCTCCGCCGACGTCTTCACTTTTACTCTTGTGTATCATTCCCGACTTCCTCATTACAGGTTGGGGCAAGAAAAGGTTTTCCATTTAAACTTTTAGAGGCTTGGACCGCAGGAGGGGTACTGAATGGGAGAGATCTCGCAGTGTGTATAAAAACAACCTTTTACTTTAGTTTTGGATTTCCTTTTTCTTTTTATCTTGTATTGGTTGCTGTAATGTATGTTAGATTACACAGCATTTCTCTTTGTGCTCATCGGCACTGCTGTTAAATGACAGTGCCTGTGATCTTGTTCCATGTATCTTATTTTAGTTTATTTGTACCTCAGTTAGCTGTAACTTAATAAACCGTACATCTGGGCTGGGTGATATCATAAATGTTTGCAAAATGTGTCATCTGACTTTTTTATGTTTGAATGTCTTATTTATAAGTTGGTAAGATAAAATTATGTTTTATGTTATATATGTGTTTCAAAGTAAAGAAATATAAATATCCAAATGTTATTCTTTTATTAAGTTATTTCAATGTTAATTTTTATATCCCCAGCTCAAATGTGCAAACACAAGATCGTTCACAATCCATTTATATGGTGACCAGTCAATCCTAATGACGAGACTTCTTAGGCTGGTCTAGAGTCAGTGGTTACAACCACTTACATTTGCTCTAAAGAGATTATTAAAATAACAGGCCCTGGGCCAGTGGATGTACCATAGTTAAGCTCTACTCTCTATGAAAGAAGATCTTTCCTGTGTAACTTGACAATTGCAGAGATGACCTTTTGATTAAACAAGTAGAGAATACAGCAGAGATCTCAATACTGGCACATACACAACTCTGACCCTTGGCTGCTAAGTTAGCGGTGGGTAGCACCGCAGTGTGTGTGAGATTCATGGAAGTGTGTGTGAATCTCATTCAATGTCAATCGTGTGCTCTGTCCTTGCAGGAGATGAATCAAGACAGCGAGTTAAATTCACAGATGAGCGTGTCTGCAAATCTCACCTCCTCAACTGCTGCCCGCATGACATCCTGTCTGGAACGGTAAGGAATCTGTCTTGCATTAAAGAGGGTCACGATGTAATTATAACATCAGCTTGACAGGATTTAAAAGTTGTCTCATTTTGTCATGTTTCTAGCGTATGGACCTTGGGGAATGCTCCAAGATACATGACCTGGCACTGAGAGCAGATTACGAGATCGCCTCTAAAGATAGAGACCTGTTCTTTGAGCTGGATGTAAGTGTCATGTCATCTATTTCAATTAAGTGTTGTTTTTAAACAAGATACAGAGATGCTAACCATTACTTATTCTATCTGATTTACTCTTGACAGAACAATCATAATAAAAAATCATTGTATTCTACAGGCAGTTGATCACCTGGAGTCTTTTATTGCCGATTGTGACCGCAGGACTGAGTTGGCCAAAAAGCGTCTTGCTGAGACACAAGAAGAGATCAGCGCTGAGGTTGCTGCAAAGGTGTGTGTTGTAGTAGAAGAAATTAATTTTGCTAGTCTCCCTATTTACTTTAGATAGCAGGTGCTTTGCTGCTGTTGCAGAGAACAGTAAGGTGTGTGATTTATTTTGTGTTTGTTTTTCAGGCAGAAAAGGTTCACGAGTTAAACGAGGAGATTGGAAAACTCCTGGCAAAGGCTGAGCAGCTTGGTGCTAAAGGAAATGTGGATGATGCCCAGAAAATTCTACAGGAAGTGGAGAAAGTCAGAACTAAAAAGAAGGATGCAGAGGTTAGATGAATTTTTATCTGTAAAGTGCATTGTTGTTTTTCTAAATCACGGCTTATGTCTCTGTTGTAAAATTGCTGTTAATTATTCATATTTGAAGAACTCTGATCATAAGAAGGTGTATTAACTTTGCAGGAGGAGTACAGGAACTCTATGCCTGCCTCCAGTTTTCAGCAGCAGAAGTTGCGTGTGTGTGAGGTGTGCTCCGCTTACTTGGGTCTGCATGACAATGACCGACGTCTCGCTGACCACTTTGGTGGTAAACTTCACCTGGGCTTCATCCAGATCAGAGAGAAGCTGGAGCAGCTGAAGGTAAATAAAGAGTATAGAGTCTGAAAACATTGATAAGGTCGAACGGTAAGTAATGTTCTTTTTTTTGCTTTCTCCAGAAAACTGTGCAAGAGAAGCAGGAGAAACGGAACCAGGAGCGACTGCGCAGAAGAGAAGAAAGGGAGAAGGAGGAGAAAATGAAAAAGAGGTAAACGAATGTTTCATTTGATTAAATGTCTGTCCTTAAAATAATGCTTCATAGTTATTTTGTAGAAAAATTACCCACTTACGTTTTCGTTTACCTGTTTTTTTTCCTGTAGGACCAAGTCACGCAGCCGAGAGCGCAAGAGGTCAGTTGCTTCTATTTATGTTAAAATTTAGTTTTCCTTTCTGCAAGAACATTTTGCCTCTCTGGATTGTGTCGTCATTTGAATGGGAAGACATTTCATTTGGATGTAAATGCATTTTCCTTTACTCATTGAACCTGTGCTTTATTCAAAACCGTTATTTGCATGCTAGAGAGAAAGATCTGAGCTCCAACACTACTCGCAAGAAATTAACTGGATGGAGATCAGTATTGCTAAAAAATTGCATACCAATAGAATAAAATGTTAAGAAAAAAAATTTAACCCAATGTTTTAGGTCTCGTTCTCGTGAGCGCGATCGAGAGCGCAGGCGCAGACGTTCCCGCTCCGCATCAAGAGAACGTCGCAAGTCCCGTTCTCGTTCCAAAGAGCGCGAAAGGCGCCGGAGGCACAGATCTCGTTCCAGTTCCCGATCACGCCACAGCCGAGAGCATTCACACAAGTGAGTTTACATTTCACAACTTTTTTAGACCGTAAATTAAGCTTTTTCCAAACAAGATAAATCCATTTTAATAGTTTTCTGAGAAATGTTTTTTTACCTGGACCCATACATTTTGTTAATTAAATTTATCCTTTGAAATTGTCTGCTGGCAACATGCTAAACAATGATTGTTAAATAGGCCAACAATATTAAGATTTCTTTTCAAAACCCTACAAATTTCCTTCTTTTTTATAAACTTCTCACCGGCTCATCCAGGCCCTCAAGTGTTACTAGTTTAAAATACTGATTGGTCGAGGGGACATATCGCATTAAGGCTAAAATCAGGTTTGGGATTTACACCTTTGTCGGAAAAAAACCCCTCATCATAAAAGGGATTTGGCATTAAATGTTGATGGAGCAGTGATAAGGTTCAATACACAAAAACATAGAATGACAATCCTTATTTGTTTTAATTTTGGGACTTATCTCATTTAGAAAAAAAAAGCTCTTCCAATAATGAAGCAACATTTTTTAAACTAGCCACAAAACTGTAACCATAAAACACCATATTGTGATCAGACTTGAGAACCACATCACCGTCACGAAGAGATACTATTTAGCATTTTTCTAAAGTTAAACTGTGTGTTTGTTAGGTCTTCACGGGATAGAGATCGGGAAAAGGAGAGCAAGCACAGTTCATCTGAGCGGAGATCAGAAGGGCTCAATGGAAGGACAGAGTCTCGCCGCCATGACGACAGAGAAGCCGGAGAAATCTGATTCATCTCATTTTACCACCAACACAATACATGCCATTCTTTAACGTTAAACCCGCTTTTATTTATCACACTGACCTTTGTCTGTAGAAAACTGCCTGTTATGCTTCCTTCAAATAATTGTAGTCTTTTCTATGTCAGTCCAATAAGATTAGGTCTGTCTTATCCACTGTACAGCAAGTGGGCAGAGTCTGTAAGATTTTTTCTTTTCTATAACTGTCAATACATGACCATTGAGTTTTTGCCTGTGCGTCCTGGGTGGATGTGGTCATGTATTGCAGGAAGCTCATTTTACTTTTCACTGACCTCAGTACAGCTTTCAATGCCCCATCTTTGAATATAGAGGCGGTATTCCCCATGGAGAGAGACTGTGTGTTCACTCAGTAGAACATGAGCAGAATTTAAAGTTGAACGCGTATTTCATTTAATTTGGTTTCAGATTTCCAAGTGTATGTTATCTTTTATAATGCTGTTTTGTGTCATGTTATC
>CM065656.1:24604583-24619418 GCA_033220385.1 Triplophysa yarkandensis
ATGGAAGACAGTCCGAATGGAAGTGAAGTTGGCAAGAACAGAACCAAACATGTGAGGCAAATGGTTGTAA
The DNA here is from genome assembly GCA_033220385.1 of Triplophysa yarkandensis. Lineage (NCBI taxonomy): Eukaryota > Metazoa > Chordata > Actinopteri > Cypriniformes > Nemacheilidae > Triplophysa > Triplophysa yarkandensis. Next base: position 24,604,654 of record CM065656.1, read on the forward strand.
AATATTATTCTGAACTGTGTATGATTTGTGTCATGATGTCATGTCATGTGCTCTGTGTAGGATAAATATTTGATGGACATGGATGAGCTTTTTTCTCAAGTGGATGAAAAGAGGAAGGTAAGATATGAGATGAATGTGAGGAGTGTGTTAGGCTTGGAAATTAATGAATAAATGGATAATAAAATATAAATATAAACACATATTGTCTGAAATTCAGTAATTAAATATTTTAGGATTTGTTACAAGAGATTTTTAAAACTTGATTTCATATTTTATATATATATATATATTTTTTTTATACCCATTTGGGGTCGGTTATTGTGTGTATGATGTTATTTTTCTGTGCACAGAAGCGAGAGATTCCAGATTACTTGTGTGGAAAAATCAGTTTTGAGCTCATGAGAGAGCCTTGTATAACCCCCAGCGGTATTACCTATGACCGCAAAGACATAGAGGAACATCTACAGGTACAAAAATACCTTAACGCATGAAACATGATTTTACATTTGAAAAATATTTACTTAATGTGTATTTCTGGAATATTTGAATTTTTTTTTAAATCTTTCTTATTCCGATTTAATGTGTTGTTTCATTTTCATACTGTAGCGTGTTGGTCATTTCGACCCCGTAACTCGCAGCCCACTGACACAAGATCAGTTGATCCCCAATCTGGCCATGAAGGAGGTGATTGACGCTTTCATCCAGGAGAACGGTTGGGTGGAGGACTATTAAACCCACACGAGTGGACAGACGCCTGTCACATGGAATGAACTCTCCTGTATAATCATGCACTTTAATCTGGAGCTTTGCTGTGGAACATCTCACCGACAGGAGCACCCTCAGGAACTTTCTGAAACCTGCTCGAAGGGTGCGAATACTAAAACAAGAAAACACACGAGTGCCCTCATCTTCCCTTGACAGACTCCATCGATCAGCCCTTTTGTCAAGCACGCTTCAGTTTTACTCTCGATCTGAAATATTGCCTAATGTTTGCGGTCACAAAACGGTTGAATAATCCTGCTGTTCAGTGCTAAAGATGATGCTGTAATTTCATTTCTGAATGATGAGAGAACATAGACACATCTCTTATAATCAATAAGCAAACAGGAAACATGTTAGCGATACGACTGGCATGTGTGTGTGTGTTTGTTCTTAAGAGATCTTTATGCAGAATGAATGAAATGTTAGCGAGTGTGAATAGTTATAACATTTAGAATGTTTCTGAGACTTCTTGCGCTTGGGTTTTAGCAGGATTACACAGTTTTGTATGCAGCTTGTAATCCACATGTATTTAGACATTCATGTATGGGCTGCCAATCATTTGAAATGAACAGAGAATCACTTGTTTTGATGTATGAAATGTTTCTTCTCATTGTGCGTCTGTGTACTAAAGCGAGAGAGATTCGATGAAATCTTTTTGTTTTCTGTCTGACAGTCACACATTTTTCTTGTTTAGTATCAGTATTTGTTTCTTTGGTCAGGTGACTCTGTTAGTGGCTGAATGTCATAGATCCAAAACTATACATCCGGTTCAGTTGAGATATTACCGTTTAGGTTGAATGCATGTTAAATAAATGTTTTGTTTTTTGTAAAAAAAAGAAGTTCAGATTCTTATTCGAAAATTCTTAAGATGATGGGCAGGTGAATTTTGAGTTGATAAAGTGTTTGCAGTGTGTCACAAGAGGTCACTGCTGAAGAAAACTTTGCTTTGACAATGTTTGGAGGATTAACATCACTTCGCTCTTCTCATGCAAATGTGGTTTTTTACATTTACTTTTTGATCAGTTTAATCATTTTCAGTTGTCCAAGATGAAGACATCTTTTACAATTGTCGAAGGATTTAAAGGGAATTTTTTCTAAATTGAAGCAGGACTGCTTTTGTTTTCTTTGTGAATAAATAAGTACACAGATATATACAAACAGAACTCATATTGTTCGTTCAAAGGAAGTTACATTTGATTTAATTCAGTATAAAAGTATAAACTTAGTGAAATGTTATTTGAGTTAAACTAAAATTAAGCCAAACATTCGTAGTTGAACCAACAATTTTTTTTTACAGTTTACTGTAAAAAAATATTACTTTGATTTCATAAATAATTAAGGGATAATGGAGAACCAAAATGTTTCAGATAAGAATACTGATGTTTGTGTGTTTACAATCATTATTTGGGGCTCATGACTCCATCTCTGATAGGGGCCAGGATCACTTTACAGATGAAGGTTTTTCTGTCTTCTGGATGAACGGATTTCACTGCAGGTGTCTGAAGGACTTCATCGCTTGTTTCGACACAAAGAAGAACATTTTTATCATGAAGTAAATGATGCCTTGCACAGAAGAGCTGTGAAACACAGATAACATTCAGATAGAGATGCTGATGGTTGCTTTCCTCTTAAAACTCTCAAGAGTTATACAAACTGTCAGATGACTGCAATTTGTGCTTCTATTGCAAAGTGCCTTCATGGAAGAAATAATGTGATCTCTTGTGTTTCTGTACATTGTGAATATTATTGTGTGTTCAAACTAGTTGATGTCTAACTAAATACTGAATATCTTGTCTTTATGATTATTTTTTCATGGGTCTTGATTTGTGACCCTTAAATTTGTTTTGATTTTGCAAAGATTCAACCAATAAAAAGTATTAAAAAGTGCTTTTCAACTTTGACCACAAAGTATTAAATTATTTTTAAAACAATGTAGTGGCTGAATGTTTCAATGTTTTATTCTGACAACAGTGATATGTTGTTCACTGATGTGTGTCAGGTGTGTGTGCGCGCGTGTGTGTGTGTGTGTGTTTGTGTAACTGCTGGAGGTTTTTGTACGACTCTTTATCACTGTGTGAACACGTAGACACCACTGATGCTGTGTCTGCTCATACAGTAATAATGTCCAGCATCTTCAGACTGAACTTTACTGATACTCAGAGTAAAATCTGTTCCACCTCTTGCTCCACTTCCACTGAATCGATCTGGAGTGTCACCATAACGCTCATCTACACTTTCAATGAGGAGTTTAGGAACTTCTCCAGGTTTCTGTTGATACCAATATAAACCCCAGTCATCTATTCCAGTATCAGTTTTACACTCTATAGTGACAGATTGTTCTTTAGAAACAGTTAAATCTTTACTCTGAGTTACAGTAACTCCTCTGGATTCTGTTGAGATAAAAAACACATTTTTAATCACGTTTATAAGAGACAAAAACATTCAACAACACTTCATTTCTGTTACCTGGAATCAATACTCCTAGAATCCAAATGAAGAAGATGAAGGAATGCATTGTGTGTGTTTGTTTGTGTGTGTGTGTGTGTTTGTGTGTTTTGTAAGATGAAATTCACTCTTCTAGAATCAGACAGATATAAACACCGAGAGCATTGAAGCATGAGCTGATAATGCAAAGTGTCTCCTTATGGAAATACAACACACACCAGACATCAGAACTTTATATTCATTTATATCATCTTTTATAAGCGCATTATTCAGTCTGGATTAGAGTGAGATAACATGACAGATTTTTGGATATCAAGACTTTTATGATGTCTGAGTTCAACATGTAGAAGTTCAGTGTTGAGCTGCAGGTGAAGTGAAAACTCTTTTCATTTGGGGTCTTGAAATGATTTTTTATATTTTTCTATGAATGATTTCAGTTCATGTGAAGTCTTATGAATCATGTCTTGTTTATAATGTATGAATATCTGATGTGATATCATGTGTTTGTTATGAAAGGAAGTGTTCAGATGGTTTTTGTACAGCTCTTCTATTAGTTTCTATCACTGTGGTTGACGTTCGGTGGCGGCACCAGACTGGAGGTTGGCAGTAAGTACAAGATCATTTCAGAACTTTACTGTTGTATTTCAATGTCTAGATTAGTATTAGATCAGTTTTATTGAGTCTTTTGGCCAGATAGATTTTTTTCTGTTGACATGAAAGCAATTTAATAACCAGCCAATAACGTTCAATTATTTTCTGTTTATCAGAGAACAATGTGGAATAAGTAAAGAAAGAATAATTTCTAAAGAGGTACATCATAAAACATGTTTTATTTTGAGAAAAATTCTCAAAAGAATTCAAAAGAATACTTCCAGGCTGAAGTTTTTATATTTGAAAAGTAAATAAAGATTACACTTTAATGTACAGGTAAATTCTAATGATTCATGTTAACATGACATCAAAATATTGCTACGAGAAACAAGAAGGCATTTACATTTACATTTAGGCATTTAGCAGACGCTTTTATCCAAAGTGACTCACAGAATGCACAATGAGAGACGCAAAGATCGAAGAAGGAAGATCAAGACAAGATCACAAATTTATAAATAACAATTATATACTGATTTTGCCGAGCATTATATTGATTCTTACAACAAAAACAAAAAATCAAGAACAAGATGTCATTTTTTAACCGCTTCCAGGCGTCCAAACACTTTCATCTAGCAAATATTTCTACCAGAATTTGATTTTTTTATGATCATATAATAATAAAGATAAAAGAGTAAATTTACTAACTGAATGCATGAAAATTAACATCATATCTCCTTCAATCAGGTTTGAATGAGCTGATCAATATATGAAATGAAAAGATGTTGTAATGAATCTGCATGACTTGAAATGTTTGAAATTGAATATGTTGCTTTGACAGGTCCAGTGACTCCGTCCTTGAGTGTTCTGCTGGTGTCCCGTGAAGAGATCTCCAGTGTTCAGACAGTAACACTGATGTGTGTGCTCAGTAAGGGCTTCCCTTCAGACTGGACCTTGAGCTGGAAGGTGGATGGGAACAGAAGGTCTCAGGAGAACAGCGCTGGACTCCTGCAGGAGAACGGTCTGTACAGCTGGAGCAGCAGTCTGACTCTCTCTGAACACGACTGGACCAAGAGCGTCTCAGTGAGCTGTGAGGCCACACGAGGACATCAGATTCTTACTCAACAAGTCCAGAGAGATCTGTGTTCTCTGTAGATCCTCATTCATGTCTGCTTTATTCATTCACCGCTCATTTACTTTCATCAAAATCAATAAAAGTTGGTTTTAATTCTGAACATGTGTTGGGTCATTTGTTTCTTCATGGTTTCAGTTCACATTTATCAAAATAATCTTTAGTCAATGAAGCATGAACACACTTGCAGAGATCCAACCATCATCCCCTCATATATATATATTTCTTAAGAATGTCATGAATTATAATCATTCAACATAGAAAGAGAACTAAATATATGTAGTATATTGTGAATATATTGTGAGTGTGTTGTGTGTTATTGTGTTGTTTGTATCAGATGAATATCCCACATCTTTAGTGTTGTTAGAGGAACAAAATCTCTCATCCTGATGATGCAAATCTGAGTTTCACTCTTAGTTTCACTGTTGTGTGTGTGTGTGTGTGTGTGTGTGTGTGTGTGTGTGTGTGTGTGTGTGTGTGTGTGTGTGTGTGTGTGTGTGTGTGTGTGTGTGTGTGTGTGTGTGTGTGTGTGTGTGTGTGTGTGTGTGTGTGTTGTAAGATGAAATTCACTCTTCTAGAATCAGACAGATATAAACACCGAGAGCATTGAAGCATGAGCTGATAATGCAAAGTGTCTCCTTATGGAAATACAACACACACCAGACATCAGAACTTTATATTCATTTATATCATCTTATATAAGCGCATTATTCAGTCTGGATTAGAGTGAGATAACGTGACAGATTTTTGGATATCAAGACTTTTATGATGTCTGAGTTCAACATGTAGAAGTTCAGTGTTGAGCTGCAGGTGAAGTGAAAACTCTTTTCATTTGGGGTCTTGAAATGATTTTTTATATTTTTCTATCAATGATTTCAGTTCTTTAGATTTCTATGAATCCTATCATGTTAATAATGTATGGATATCTGATGTGATATCATGTGTTTGTTAAAATGAAGTAAATGAGGTGTTCAGATGGATTTTGCACAGCTCTTCTAATAGTTAAAAATAATATACAAATAAAATGAATCTTGGGTCAATTAAGCATGAACACACCTGCAGAGATGAAACCGACATTCTTCTGTTGTTTCTATTAGAAAAATATGACACGTTGGGAGAATCTCTCATCCTGATGATGCAAATCTGAGTTTCGCTCACAATTTCACGCTATTGTGAATCACTTCATGCTGTCAATGCAAATATGATTATCACACTTGACTGACAATTCTAATGAGAAATCATTGTAAATAAGTTTATAATCTCTGAGCATTTATTCCAGAAAATGACCTACCTTAAGATTTCACCAGACACATTTACACGGTTACACATTTATGGTGTACATCTCCAACAAATTTACCATTTTACAGCTGGGCAACTCCAGCGTTATGGATGTGGCATTTCATTAAAAAAGGTTAAAAAAAAGTAAATGAATGTCATAGTTATCATGTACGTGACAAATAAAGAAAAATTTTTTTGGAGACAACAAACTTTTTTAGGGTTATATGAATTAAAATGTACACATCATTTCCAACAAGGATAGCTCTTTATAAAACATAAACTATTTACTATAATTGAATATTCATGTATCCGTTTATGAGTTAAATGTGGCGTTATGGATTTGACAATCCTGAAATTAACATATCATAACTATGAAAAATCATGTAATAAAAATGTAAATATTCTATAAACACTTAAAGTGGGTCTGAACCGACAAATGTTCACAAATGTGTTATACCTGAAAACCTTTAGTAAAAACTTTTGTACAGTAAGAAGAAAATATCCCAGGCAGTTTCTATCCCTCTTATGTTAATTTTGAGGATCTGTAGTGTAGAATCATGTGGTTCATATCTCCGAGAAGTCTTTGATTTACTCACATTAACAGAAGATAGATACAGCTTAACGACTGTTTCCGGAGAAAGCCGAGCTCCAGGTCCGTGAGCAGGACTGGTGACCGATCTCCTCACGAGGACTGCTTGAATATACCCGCTGATGCTCGTGCTCTTCCAAGCTCTCTGATGGGTGCGTGGGCAGGACTTTATGGGAGAAGGGCCAAAAAATATCTTGCGAACGAATGACGGTGAACAGTGTGATAATTCCAATCAAACAAAAAAAAAAACGTATCAATGGATTATACGATATAAAGGTAAATCTGCAGCTCATATCAGGGAACATACTATTTTTTGGCATTGAATCTGGCCTTTAATTCCATTATAAAGTTATCACTGGGCTGTGATTCTTTGGAGGTTGTGGGTTTTGGTGGAATCTGGGGCTTGCGGGGTCTTGATTCAGGTGATGAACCGGTCCCAAACGTTGATCCTTCTAACTTAGGCTTTGGTTCTGGTTCTGTGAAGGTCCTGGGCAGTGACTCTGGTTCTCCTGAGGTTGGAGGCCCGAGCTTTGGCTCCGATGCTGACTCTAGTGAGGTGAAGGAAACAACAAGCTCATTCAGTTAAATATCTTTTGCCAATGTGCACGAGAACATCTTTATTATTAAAGGAGAAATACCAAGGGCAGCACTCTTATTCTCTCACATTGTTCATATGTCTGAGAAGTCTTTTCTTTACTTTAACAGAAGACAAATTAAGCTTTATGACTGCTTTGCCAAAAAGCCTTATAAATGCATGAAATGGGGTAATACTTCTCCTTATATTCCACAAAGATTTATGATTTTTGCAAAAATAATGTTGAGACGGGCCACGTGTTCTGTGTTGTCACTTTAAGATTACCTTTTAACAGTTTTTCCTTATCATTCTTGGAGGAGGGTAACGTAATATCTGGTAATTCTACATGTTTATCAGGAACAGAGAAATACTGGAATCTCTACAGACACACAACATACAATCCAACATATTAATAAAAAAACATTATTCAAATAAGGGTCCTCGTGATAAAACCTATATTAAAAACCAATTCAACATCATCCAAGTCATATACAAGTGCTAAATTCATATGTGGAGGCATTAACTTAAAATCTCATTGTCGTTAACAAATTTATATGGTGAATTATTCATTTAAATGAGAAATAAAGGAAATATCACTGTGGTTTGTTTTCTGACACCTGCTTGAGCTGGATGTAATTTTCGATGTTCATAAGTTTGTCCAGTTCAGCATCTCTTTTCTTCAGAGCATCAATCTCGTTCTGCAGTTTCTCTGCCCGTCTCTCAGCTGTCCTCTCTGTCTGTGCAGAACACTGTTATAAAACACATCACACGTTAAACATCTGACACAGACCGAGATATAGCAAGGTCTTTTTCATTTCGGCCGTCTACTTACCTTACGAGTCTTCAAATTGTCTCTTATGGACTCGACTTGTTCTTCTTTAAATCTTATATAATTCTGAAGTTTTCCCTGTGTTGTTTTCAGCCATTTCTGTTTTAATAACACCATGCAAGTTCCTTTATAATTCTACACATTTCATATTTTAATATTTATTTTATTTTACTTTCTCAATGGCTCGTCTGCATCTCGGATAGTTCCTCAAGCAAAGTTTCCATTTGCTCTTGGTTTCATATCATTGAAATCTAACACAATTCGAGAGTTATTTATTAAAGAGATGAAATGTAAATGCATCGTTTCTTTCTACCTGTTTCTCTGTCCTGTCTTCTTCGGTTGTTAAAGTATTTCTGTGCTCATCTGTTCTGAGCTGAGCTGGACAAATGTTCTCTTGAAGTTTGGTGACCTCGTGCTTACCCGAGTAAACCTCTTCATGAAGTTTGAAATGAGCATGACAGTAACATTTCAAACACTTAAGACAGGACATGACAGCTTTCTGTTTTCTTCCGATGCACTTGTCACACACGTCTCCATGTCCAGCGTTAAAGGCCACGGGTTCATCCGCCCGGAACTGATTCTGTTTCAGTTTTTTTATCATTTCAGACAGGATCGTGTTTTTCCCTAAAGCCGGTCTCGGACTGAAGACCTGTCTGCAGATAGGACAGCGGTAGATTTGTGTCTTATCCCAGCAGTCTGTTATACAGCTCATACAGAAACTGTGTCCACAGGAACCTGTCACGGGATCATTCATTAGATCCAAACACACCATACAGGTCAAATGATCCACAGAAATACTGGCTTTTGCCATTTCAATGAAACACGGACCCACACAAAATCGTATTGTAGGATTTCTTCTCTGCTTTTAAAGCACACACGTTTGTGACTCCACTTAAAGGAAGAAGAGAGTTTTGTGTCTCTGAGAGTTCAAACCTTGACACTGTGATAAACATAAAAGTATATCAGACATTAGAGCAAATAATATTAATATTTAAATCAAATATCAGAATATCTTGTGAACTCGGCGACGGTGTTCAATATCACTATAATGATGTCGTTTGACGAAAAATCGAATTTAAACCAAATGAATGTCTTTATTGACTTTTTACATTTCACGTTTAAACATTAGGAAAATTCCCATCCTGAAGTGTTAGAGTTTAGTGTAAATACTAATGCTAGTATACCACTATAAAAGTACACTATCAGTCAACAGTTTTGGGACACTTATGCATTCAGATTTCTCCATATTTTATTATAATAATAATAAACTCATCTTAGTTATGAAATAAAAAGGATCTATGTGAATTATGTTATAACTTAAAAAAATAAAAATTAAACATGTTATATTTGATCATCTTTAGTGTAGTCATCTGTTGACTTGAATTTGCAGAAATGTTTTCTCGAGCAGCTTCTTAAGATCTCACCCTGAAACGAGTATTAGTCAAAGAGGATTCATTTATGCAGCGCTCTTATTGGATTTTCCTTCTTCAATGATCAGTCTTGTATTTCCAAAAATATTTTATTAAATGACATGGAAGTTCTGTCATAGTAACATGTACGTTTATTTCTGTCTATCAAATTATTTCAGACATTAAGGCTTGAATACCTTAATATCTGAAATAATTTAATACAACATGTTTGACTTTAGTTATAACATAATTGACAACGTTTATTTTTGTTTTATTTCATAATTTAGATGAGTTTATTATTATAATAAATACTCATTAAATAAATAATATTTCACTTAAATGTCCCTACACTGAAATAAATAATAATAGTAAATACTGATGCATTTATGTTAAATATACATATATTTGGTATATTTAGTTATCATTAAAGGATCACCTTTCAGATTTGTTGTTGGAAATATTCTAAACTGAAAAGAATAATGAAACTGAATCAATATGGTTTTGTGAGTCTGTATTTTTTCAGACAGTTCATTGATACTGATGTTTGAAAGAAGGATTAGAACACTTTAGAATTACTATAACATGTGTTTTATGTTAGAAAAAAATCATCATTCAGACACAATCCATCCAAATATATTGTGCTTACCGTTCGAGAAGTGATGGACAAGTTCAACACCGGCTGGTGAAACATCCGCGTATATAAAAACATTTAAAGTTATTGATACATTTACATTATAAATATAACAGTATCGATGCCTAAAGAAAACTGCCTTCAATGTAGGATGAAAGAGAAACTAAGTTTTGGGATGATGTTTTATACAAATACCTAGGACAAAAGGTCAAGAATGTATTTCCTGGTACCAAATAATAAAGTGATAAAGCTGTAGATAGCTTGCCAAATCATTACAGTTACAGTAAATCTATAAAACAATACAACATACTTTTTGCAGTTAAACAGTTTTCCAACAATGTTCAGATAACACATGCCAGTCCACGATAGAGAAAGTACAAAGTTCTTTATATATCTAGTATATTCACCTTTATTAGCTTGAAGTTTATACTGTTAGACAAAAGTTGGTCACACGGACCTTTATACAAAAAAAAAATATTTTTGCATTTAGGAATCTACAATTTCAATTTTTCATATCATTCAGAGGCATTATTTGTAATTATTTTTTAAGTTAAAATGCCGATGCACATATTAAAAAAAAAAGAAAAATGTGCATAAATACAATTGTGTACTTTTTTTATATGTGTTTCATGTGTCTATTTGTTCTGGAATGCAATTTCTGTAGTTCCTTCCCAACAGAACACACGTGTGAAAAGCACTATATATGTGTATTGCGCATATGCATTTTATATTTATAAACACGTCCATAAAATGTAATCGATGTTTCTATAGAATTCTAATTGTTAAAATAGAATTTTGAACAAATGTTTGTGGATGTGATTAATTGGGACCGATGATTTTGAGGGTCCTTTTTATTAAATGTATTTATTACTAATAATGATATTTATTCACTAGGGTATCTTACTTTGGAGTTTGATTATTTATTCATATTTCTTTTGTCTCATCGACTTCTTTAAGACTTGATGCTTAAACTCTACAGACTGGTGCTTACTACAGTAATCCGGGGCCTGCAATCTTTCACATGATGACTGACAACGGAACCCTTCATGATAGAGCTGTACACTTTCTGTCCCTTCCCTCGATTGCATGTGACATCACTTCCTGTTTCACACTTGGACACCCCTTGACTCTTTCTATGGTCTGTATTTATGACGCTGTACTCCTCAGAGTGAGTATCAGTATCCGTGGTGATGTTTAATGGCTGTGATTCAACGACGTCATTGATCTGATGTGTTTCAGGATCTTGTGGGATCATCTGGATTTCCTCATATATGCAGGCCTCTGGTTTTGATTGGTCGGAGGTGGATGTCGGCGCATTGTCAGGAGTTGTGATTGGTTGATTAGATTGAGCGTCTCGCAGTTGATTGGATGCCCTGGGACTGTGGCGTTCTTCGGAGTCTTCATTCTTCCCTCCGTGAGAGCTGGATGAACGTAGGGGTGCAGAATTGTTCTCAGCGTTTTGAACGTCAAGTGGTCGATTGTTTTCTTGATCTGATTGTTGGAGGATTGATTTGTGATGGTGGACGGGGACGACCTCGCACCATCGCCGGTTAGACAGAAAACATTCCGATTTCAGATTAGCAGACACTTTTTGTCCGTTAGAACTTCTGTTTTTCTTTTGAGGTTTGTGTGCTGGATTATTTCCCTGATGACCCTTGAACACAGTCAGTGTCGAGATGTGATTGATCGAGTGGCTTTCTATGACGATGATGTCATTGCCGGAGGACTGTTGGGATGTCATGTCCTTCAGTCTAGCGTGGGGGGTTATGGTCGACTCCTCACTTGGAATTTTGCATCTATCCGAGCTGAGGCCGTTCCTCAAGCGTAAATCTGACAGATCATAAAAATGACAAAAATAAGAAATAATAACAAACAAACAAATTAAAAAGAAAGGAATATACAAGTAGGGATGACGCACCTGTATCTGTCTCATTCTCATTGGCTGTAATGAGTCCCAAGCATTGAATGTCGTCTGTAAAGTGCTCTATGACAGCACTGAAAAAAACACAAACGTATGAATAAAAAACGCTTTAAATGGAAATATAATAGTCCCAAAAAAAGAGTTTAATTGTTCTGTTTCATTGTACGGAAATACACAGTGTACGATAATAAGTCTAACACTCATTCTGGAAAATTAGTTTTGCACACAGGTCAAACAGGTTTCTTAAACACGGTTTCTTCCTTTAAGAACAATTCTTTTAAAACCACACTGCAGCCCATGCACATCCCATAATGCAAGTCATTTATTCAAGATTTATACGGATGGTTTGCCCCAAAATTAATTTTCCTTGTGTGACTTTCTGCTGCAGAACACAAGAGAAGATATTTAGAAGAACTGGACACAAACCCACCGAGACATTTCTCTAAATATCACGAAGGTTTCAAACCATGTGAGGGCGAAGTTTCCCTTTAAGATATTGCTTTGCATGCTCACTGACCGTTTGTGTAGTTTTGTGTAGTTTTGTGTGAATGTTCATACCTCAGAGGTCTGTCTTCTCGCTCCACGCGTCTGATTTCATGCTCTGGTCTCTGAGAGGTCACGATGAGGTCACGGTCAGACTCAGCGTTCTTGACGTGCGAAGCTGAAGGTTCCGGCTGTAACATGCGTTCATGCACACATGCACGTAAAGCCAAAGTGTTTGACATGCTTCTAACTTTCTTTCCTGTACTTTTCCTGTATGTCTTTCGCAAAAATGCGAAACATCTTTAAATATATCCTCAACAGGAGGGAAAAGAGTTAAGATTTTATTCTTTATTTAATCCGTACTTCTCCTAATGCCTCGCTGTACTATTTGTTTAGTGCAATAGAAATAAATGTGAGTGAAACTGAATGATACCCGACTCTACCTGCTGTTCGCTGTATAACACACCCTTCCCATCAGCCGCTGCAGGAAACTCTTTCTGATTGTTGGGATTTGGAGTCTTCCGCTCTCTCTCATCTGGTAGGTCTGCCCAATGGCAGCGTCTGGCCTTGTCAGTCATGTCATGCATCATTCTGCTGGTCTTTTTCAGGGTTCTGGTGTTTTTCAGAGCGGACTGCTGCTGGATTTGTTCTTGGTCTTCGACAAAGATGTGTTCGGCCATCAGTGACGTTGGAAGGGTTGATGTGACCACGCGTGTCAGTCGCAGCGGCTCATGATGGGTTTCCATGGAGAGGTTGCCGTCATGTTGAATGTTGGTCCTCCTGTCACCCGTGGAGATCTCTTGAGGGTTTCTTGTATAACTCTGGGGATATTTCATGAAGTCCTGATGCTCCGCATAGTCCTGTACATAAGAATCTGTGTTGACATTCATACTACCGTCGTGTGATGAGATATTCAAATTACAGATCTGTATACCATTTCATGACCTCTGACCTCTCCATCATAGTAGGAAAGGGTTTTCGGCTGAGGAACTGGAGAATAAAAATAGAGATGTGTGATGAACGCATAACGACATAAAAACAGACGTGTTGAAGGTAACCGCTGACCTCCGTGTGTTTGTAAACCCAGTAAAGTCATGTAACGGTTCTTATTGATCCTTAAACCGCACAAGATGTCTTCCATCATCCAGAGCTGCCGCTGGGCCTGAATCTGTTCCTGTAACACATGTGTTACATATTCAACACAATCTTCCTCTCTGTGTGTGTGTGTGTGTGTGTGTGTGTGTGTGTGTGTGTGTGTGTGTGTGTGTGTGTGTGTGTGTGTGTGTGTGTGTGTGTGTGTGTGTGTGTGTGTGTGTGTGTGTGTGTGTGTGTGTGTGTGTGTGTGTGTGTGCTCCGACCTGTGGTGTTCCAAAATGTAAAATGTGTTGAAGATGAGAATGGAAGACAGAGAGTTCGCTCTCCATCCGTTCATAGTCACTCCACAGTCTGTCCATCTCCTTTAAAACAAAAGTCTTTTGGTTTATTTTGTTATCTTTTCATTTTAATGTGAATAGAACATAACAGTCAGATATAAAAGGTGTGTACACTCTACACAACCCAGTGGCTTAATAAATATCATAAAATCTCTTTTTGGTCAGACAAACCTTTTTTCTCTAAAATTTACATATTTTAATTTGTAATTTTCATTTTCATTAAATGTTAATTAAATGAAATAAATATGTTTTTAATTAACAAATTAATTTTTTCATATTCCCCTTATATTTTTCATTAATTTTAATATTAATATTTTACGTTTTTATATAAATAGTTTACGTTGTATACTTAAATCAGTTTCAAAGCTTTAAAATCAAGACTTATTCAATTTATTTAGTGTAAATTGTTTTACCAAAATATTTTAGTACATATTAAAAAAATTTGAGAGTGTTTGAAAAGATGTTGTAGTGCATTATATTATTTTTTTATTCATCTTATTTATTTCTTACCGATGACACATCACATATTCTTGCTCTGAGTGTTACCAGATCATCCTGAAGCAAAGTCTTCTGAGAAATGTCCTGTTCCTCAGGAGGTACATCCTCCATCTCAAGCCATCTCATTTCTAAAGCATACTCCACACTCTTCTAATAAGAGAGAAATAAAAGTAAGCAGGGATATATCTTGATG
>CM065656.1:24624918-24629918 GCA_033220385.1 Triplophysa yarkandensis
GCATAACCTTTGATATTTTTATTTCATTCACACAAGTTAATATTGACGTTTTTTTAATGTTTGGCTTTAGGGGTTCATGTCTCAAAAACGGCCCGTAAAACCCCACGCACCCAGCGGTTCCGTTCCCCAGCATTATTCCTATCAGTTTGACTTCATGTGGGAAGTTTCCTGACATTTCTTCTGCTGTCGATGGAGGATGGAGAGCTGCTGGTCATCATGTGCTGACACACACACACATGCTCGCACGCACGCACACACATACACTCACACACTCAGGTGGGTTTTGTGTCTCAGTGTGAGTCCGGTGTACAGCAGGTGAGATGTGGAACTGGTTTTAAATGTCACATCTACCACCTCCAGACTCACAGGGGGTCGAGCGGCCGGCTCAATGGACAACACTGAGTGTGTGTGTCAGTGCGTGTATTTGTGTGCTTGTCAGTGCGTGTGTGTGTATGTGTGTGTGTGTGTCAGTGCGTGTATTTGTGTGCTTGTCAGAGCGTGCATGCGTGTTTGTGTGTGTGTGTGTGCTTGTGTCAGTGAGTGGGTGTGTGGGTGGGTGCGTGTGTGGGTGGGTGCTTGTGTGTCAGTGTGCGTGTCAGTGTGTGTGTGTGTGTGTGTGTGTGTGTTTGGGTGGGTGTGTGTGTGTGTGTGTGTGTTTATTGGTGTGTGTGTGTGTGTGTGTGTGTGTGTGTGTGTGTGTGTGTGTGTGTGTGTGTGTGTGTGTGTGTGTGTGTGTGTGTGTGTGAGTGTGTGTGAGTGTGTGTGTGTGTGTGTGTGTGTGTGTGTGAGACCAAAGGTTATCACAAGGACAGTTAAATCTGCTCACTATGATCACAAGTCTGTAAACCCCTGATGTCAATTTATGATTAAATAAATGAAACAAAGTACATTTGAACAAGTGAACACATAAAATATCATTAGCGCCAAACAACAGAAGTCTGTGGCAGGTGCCCACAAACATAATAAAGCAAGTGTTTGTGTGATCGCCTAAAGTACATTGTGTGTGTTTGTGTGTATTTTACATAAGAGTGTGTGTTTGTGTAGTTTTGATTAGACACACACAGTGAGCACACACTGCTGGTACTTTGATAATCAACTGACGCAGCTGTAATTTCCTCTTAATAATTACTCGGTCGCACTTCATGAATGAAAGAAGCCAATCAAAACTGGTAAATGTGTAAGGCTCGGAATTCCCTTCCTGAGGAAAGTCCAATTAAACTCCCAAAGTTCTGGAAATATAATGAAATGACATTTAATAATGTTCCATACAACAACTTCACAATAAATACAACAAACATAAATGTCACAAAAACATTACAGCGAAGAGAGGGAGGGAGGGAGACCAGAGAGACCAGAGAGAGAGAGAGAGAGGGAGAGAGAGAGAGAGAGAGAGAGAGACCAGAGAGAGAGAGAGAGGAGAGAGAGAGAGAGAGAGAGAGAGACCAGAGAGAGAGAGGGAGGGAGGGAGGGAGGAAGAGAGACCAGAGAGAGAGAGAGAGAGACCAGAGAGAGAGAGAGAGAGAGAGAGAGAGACCAGAGAGAGAGAGGGAGGGAGGGAGGGAGGAAGAGAGACCAGAGAGAGAGAGAGAGACCAGAGAGAGAGAGACCAGAGAGACCAGAGAGACCAGAGAGAGAGAGAGAGAGAGAGAGAGAGAGAGAGAGACCAGAAAGAGAGACCAGAGAGAGAGAGAGACCAGAGAGAGAGAGAGAGAGACCAGAGAGAGACCAGAGAGAGACCAGAGAGAGAGGGAGAGAGACCAGAGAGAGAGACCAGAGAGACCAGAGAGAGAGACCAGAGAGACCAGAGAGAGAGAGAGAGAGAGAGAGACCAGAGAGAGAGAGAGAGACCAGAGAGAGAGAGAGAGAGACCAGAGAGAGACCAGAGAGAGACCAGAGAGAGAGGGAGAGAGACCAGAGAGAGAGACCAGAGAGAGAGAGAGACCAGGGAGACCAGAGAGAGAGAGAGAGAGAGACCAGAGAGAGAGAGAGAGACCAGAGAGACCAGAGAGAGACCAGAGAGAGAGAGAGAGAGCCAGAGAGAGACCAGAGAGAGACCAGAGAGAGAGAGAGACCAGAGAGACCAGAGAGAGAGACCAGAGAGAGAGACCAGAGAGAGAGAGAGACCAGAGAGACCAGAGAGAGAGAGAGAGAGAGACCAGAGAGAGAGAGAGAGACCAGAGAGACCAGAGAGAGACCAGAGAGAGAGAGAGAGAGAGAGAGAGAGACCAGAGAGAGACCAGAGAGAGAGACCAGAGACCAGAGAGAGAGACCAGAGAGACCAGAGAGAGAGAGAGAGAGAGAGAGAGAGAGAGAGACCAGAGAGAGACCAGAGAGAGACCAGAGACCAGAGAGAGAGACCAGAGAGACCAGAGAGAGAGAGAGAGAGAGAGAGAGAGAGAGAGACCAGAGAGAGACCAGAGAGAGACCAGAGAGACCAGAGAGAGAGAGAGAGAGAGAGAGAGAGAGAGAGAGACCAGAGAGAGACCAGAGAGAGAGACCAGAGAGAGACCAGAGAGAGAGAGAGAGAGAGAATGCAGATACTTGTGTCATGTCAGGTATCTGTAGGACAGACTTGTTGTCATAGCAACACATTGTTTCAGTCACATGCACAAATGAGGATAGTGTGGTCATGTGACCTCTAACACTGTGTCATGCATGTTGCTCTGCACAAGAATAAAGTGAACAAGCTTAAACAAAAGGTAAAAGTAACATTATACCGTTGATGAAATTTAACAATAAAACAACAACAGGATGAAGCTAGAGATCATTAAGAAGACCAAAAATGTTCTTTACAGTTTAATATCATTTATGTCTAGTTGGGTACAAAACAAAATCACCATTCTTCTTAGAATATATGTTGTTCTCAACTCAATACTTGACATAATTTGCTTTCAAAGAACTTTCTGAGAGTGCATGTGTTTTTGGTGTACGGTTGACTATTGAGAGAAACCGAGCACAAGGACTTGTGTGGGACGCTCTCTAGAGACGCATCTATCAGACCTCACACGCTGGAGTAATTACAGACTGGAGACGGCTGTGATTTCAGCTCACAACACCAAACACAGAGCTCTGCGGCACATCTTCAGTTACACAAAGTTTCAACACCTGCCAGGCCAAAGACACTCAAACATCAGAACCAAACAAACGTTCGGGTCATTCGGGATCTCAAAGCTGGATTCTGTTTTACAGACATACATGAATGAACATAGATTGGGGTGGATTGTGTTGTGTCTGTGGTAATGAGAGACGTCACACATACGCACTTGCCCTCTTAATGGTGAGCCGGCGCTCTGGTTACGTTTCCTCTGTGGATCACAGTTTCCATCCCCGTGTAAAGTTCACTGGATAACACTGTAAACGCTGAATTATTCGTAAGCTCTCGCTGACGCTTTAAAACTTACATTTGTCCAGAGGCCATCAGAGCTGACATTGATTAAATATAAGAAATCTATACATACGGTGATTTAACACTCAAAGCACGCTGTCAATCCCATAAAGCAATGCACTAAAGCTTCTATTGGATCTCATTTTAGTGAAACAAAATAAAAACAATCATTTATGTTTACAACATGATTATAGGAACAAATTAAAAACACTGTTACATAACACTTGATGTGAGTTCATCCAAATATTCTGACATCCTTATCTCTCCCAACCCTCCTTCATTTCAAACACAAAAGAAGATATTTTGAAGAATGTTTGTAACTAAACAGCAGCTGCACCCATTTAATACAACACAAACCCTTACAGGTGCGGTGCCAGTAACCAACATTCTTCAATCTCTCTTCTTTTTTCTGTTTTACTGAAGAAAGTCATAGATGTTTGAAATGACATGAGTGAAACGATCACAGAATCATCACTTGAAGAGGTAAGGTGTTAATCTACAGTCACTTCCTGTCAACCATGTGACCCAGAATTGATAAAAAAAATTAAGGTGTTAATCTACAGAAATAATTCTTTTAATCTAAAAAATCGATGTGATTTGCTAAATATTATCATACAATATTTCACATTTTAGATCAAGGTACGCCTGTAATATTATCTTTAAAAAACTTTATGATAAATAAAATAAAGATTACATGACATAAAACTGAAAACACCTAAGCACTTTGGTTCAGGTCAATGTTTTCAGAAACTCACACAACCGAAGAGTTAATATCCTAAACATAAACGCTACAGTAAAGACAGGAAACAGATCACTTTTGTCTGGATGATTGAAGACTTGTCTGTTTCTGAAGAACATAAACACTGCACGTCAGATTATTTATACAGTATGTCATTGGTTTGTGTATGACAGGATCTCATAACACAACTCGACCCCGGTGAGAAATAAATCACAGCGTGGCCACCAGCATGGCATTTCAATATGTGAGATGAGTCGTTCCATCTACTGGCCTTGAACAACCCCCCTACTATCGTCAAAACACCCAGAAAACAACCATCATCCAATCACAGTCTCCAGAATCAAAACCGTCACATGTGTTCAATGGTTGTTCTTGGCATAAAATCTTTCAGAATTTCAAGATAAATGTGTCCTTAGATGACATCACGTTCAGGAGAATCCTGTGTATGATGATGCTTAAACATTGGGCGGGCCTGTGATGAAACTGACACATGAGCAGAGCATCAGGGGCAGAGCCAAATGTAGTGAAAGAGTGAGACCAAAATAAGATAACAAAATAAAGCTGTCTCTCTCTCTGTCTCTCTCTCTCGCACACTAGGGTCGAGTGATTCCCCATCACCTGTGCTGAATCATCCTGTAATTATCCCGAAATAAACTCCTCATTTACATTCATCTGTTCTGAGTACAGAAGAGCTTCATGACTTCAACATGTCAAACATAACAGTGAATGACACATGTTCACAACGCACACGCACATACACACACACACACACACACACACACACACACACACACACACACACACACACACACACACGCAGACACGCATGCACACACACACACACACACACACACACACACACGTACACACACACAC
>CM065656.1:24632418-24652418 GCA_033220385.1 Triplophysa yarkandensis
ATAAATGAGACATTTAATGTGTTCATATTGCCTTGTCAAAATCTGAGATCAGTGCGAGACATGTTGAGATGTCTCACAAACACGTGTGTTACTTTCTTTAGTAATACACAAAAGGAGATATTTAGAGAAATGTCTCTGAGGTTTTGTGTTCATAAGCCGAAGTCAGGGGGAGTTCAGTGACATGTGGGTGAATAAATGAAGAATTTATATTTTCGGATAAAGTGTTGTTACTTTATGTTCGTTAGAATTGAATGAAGATACAGTTTTCTGAATATGTCTTAAAGCAGAACAGGAGAGAAACATCATGTCATCTCAACCCAATGACCTAGAAACAAACCAGCCGGCCACAAACTTGGAAAGCGGAGCAGATGTGTAATCCGGCAGTATTTACACGCTGTGTTCCCGCAGGATTCCAGGGAATGCCGAATCCATGTCACACTCCTGACATCTCTAGAAATAACCCCTGTTATCCACATCCAGAGCTTATCACCAACACACGTTTAATGACAAAAATACTTGACGAAATCTACTCTTTAAAGATCTGATGTTATGCACGTTTATTCAGTCTCAACTGAAATATTATGAGGATGTTTGAGACTTTCCTGACCCTGTTTCAACACATACTTAGAAATCACAAAAATAATTAAATAATTACATGTGTCTCTGAAATAATATCTACAAATGAGATGTATCAGACGTTACATAACAACAAAGATTTCTGTACTAATGTAGAATATGTCAGAAGATTGATTACATGCGTGGTGTCACTTTAAAATGTTCCACAGTCTCTAAGTAAGTCCTCTGTAGGATCTAAATATAGTCACATTATAACAAAGGTAACTATTAGAACCATTTGACCTTTAACTGCTGTATGTAAATGAGTGAATGCCACAGAGATCAGGTGATTTCAGCCATGTCACACATCTGCAGTGAACACAACATGCAAAGGCAAACAGTAATAGAAACCAGTCCTAACACACACACACACACACGCACACGCACACGCACACGCACACACACACGCACACACACACACACGCACACGCACACACACACGCACACACTAAACTGCAATCCTGTAAATCAAGAATTCTGTTTCTAAAAACATGATTTGAAACAATAGCCATGTGTAAATGTAAATATTAATATTAATGTTTAAAGCAGAATTATCCATAAACAATCCAGTAACGTACAAACACATCCAGAGATCAACAGTTCATTGGGTAGCATGCAGAACAACAAGAGACACGAGAGCCAAACCTTTCAAGCATGGTAGAAATGAGAGAAAGGAACAACACAGGACAACAGTCCAGCTGAATGCCAAACAAAAATGTCAAGAGGTCAACACTCTTAAAGCAGAGTGACAAGATATATGAACCCTAAACACCAACTACAGTTCAGTCCCACTCCAAAAAACACGTTTACAGGATATCTGTGACCACAACATACCAAACATTCCGTCATTAAAGAAAAGAAATCAAAGAGAAAACTTACCACAAGGTTCCCAATCACCATGACCAGCATAAAGACCAGGATACAGAGCGGCTGTCCTGCGACCTCCATACAGTCCCACATGGTCTCAATCCACTCTCCACACAGAACCCTGAACACGATGAGGAACGAGTGGAAGAAATCCTTCATATGCCAGCGGGGAAGAGTGCAGTCCTTCGAGATCTTACACACACATGACTCGTAGTTCTTGCCAAACAGTTGCATGCCCACAACGGCGAAGATGAAGACGATGATGGCCAGCACCAGCGTGAGATTTCCCAGAGCTCCAACAGAGTTCCCAATGATCTTAATCAGTGTGTTCAGCGTCGGCCATGACTTAGCCAGCTTGAAGACTCTCAGCTGTGAGAGAAAGCCGATAACATAATTGATTGAAGTAAAAACATGCAGCAGATGTTTAATGGACTAAATGTAATAATTACCAATCTGAAGGAGCGGAGGACTGACAGACCCTCCACATTAGACAGGCCAAGCTCCATCAGACTAAGACTCACGATCAGACTGTCAAAGATGTTCCAACCCTGCTGAAAATAATAATAGGGATCCAGAGCGATGATCTTCAGGACCATCTCGGCTGTGAAGATCCCGGTGAAGACCTGAGTAAAACATCAACAAACAAAACTCTCACATACACAAACTCTCATCATGCCTTTATGTAATGGACTTTTGTCATGCTTGATAAGTATACTGTATGTAGTATACAAATTATTGTACAAGTCCTAGATATTATAGAATTTCTAAACCTTACCATGGAAATAATTAAGTGTACCACACTATTCATACCCTTAAGCATATCACCATAGTTAATACAACACTATGGTATACTGTAAACTAGTAAAGAAAATAGTATACTTTATTCAAGTACACTACAGGCCACTACAGTTCTAGAGAGCACTGTAGTAAACATTAATAAGTGGAGTGGTTGCTTTAGCATATTACACTTTACTACAGTTTACCCAAGTAAATATTCCTGTACAATAAAGTGTTTAATACTCTACATGCCTCGTCTCTACTCTACTCTACTCTACTCTACTCTACTCTACTCTACTCTACTCTACTCTACTCACTCTACTCACTCTACTCTACTCTGCTCTACTCTGCTCTACTCTACTCTACTCTACTCTACTCTACTCTATTATACTCTACTCTGCTCCACTCTACTCACTCTACTCTACTCACTCTACTCTATTATACTCTACTCTGCTCCACTCTACTCACTCTACTCTACTCACTCTACTCTACTCTACTCTATTATACTCTACTCTGCTCTACTCTACTCACTCTACTCACTCTACTCACTCTACTCTACTCTATTATACTCTACTCTGCTCCACTCTACTCACTCTACTCTACTCACTCTACTCTATTATACTCTACTCTGCTCCACTCTACTCACTCTACTCTACTCACTCTACTCTACTCTACTCTATTATACTCTACTCTGCTCCACTCTACTCACTCTACTCTACTCACTCTACTCTATTATACTCTACTCTGCTCCACTCTACTCACTCTACTCTACTCACTCTACTCTACTCTACTCTATTATACTCTACTCTGCTCTACTCTACTCACTCTACTCACTCTACTCACTCTACTCTACTCTGCTCTACTCTACTCTACTCACTCTACTCACTCTACTCTACTCACTCTACTCTATTATACTCTACTCTGCTCCACTCTACTCACTCTACTCTACTCACTCTACTCTACTCTACTCTATTATACTCTACTCTGCTCCACTCTACTCACTCTACTCTACTCACTCTACTCTATTATACTCTACTCTGCTCCACTCTACTCACTCTACTCTACTCACTCTACTCTACTCTACTCTATTATACTCTACTCTGCTCTACTCTACTCACTCTACTCACTCTACTCACTCTACTCTACTCTATTATACTCTACTCTGCTCCACTCTACTCACTCTACTCTACTCACTCTACTCTATTATACTCTACTCTGCTCCACTCTACTCACTCTACTCTACTCACTCTACTCTACTCTACTCTATTATACTCTACTCTGCTCCACTCTACTCACTCTACTCTACTCACTCTACTCTATTATACTCTACTCTGCTCCACTCTACTCACTCTACTCTACTCACTCTACTCTACTCTACTCTATTATACTCTACTCTGCTCTACTCTACTCACTCTACTCACTCTACTCACTCTACTCTACTCTGCTCTACTCTACTCTACTCACTCTACTCACTCTACTCTACTCTGCTCTGCTCTACTCTACTCTACTTTATTCTACTCTACTTTACTCTACTCTACTCTACTTTACTCTACTCTATTATACTCTGCTCCACTCTACTCACTCTACTCTACTCTACTCTACTTTACTCTACTCTACTCTATTATACTCTACTCTACTCTACTTTCCTTTAAATACTCTAGATGCCTCGCCTCTACTCTACTCTACTCTACTCTACTCACTCTACTCTACTTTACTCTACTCTACTCTACTCTACTCTTTTATACTCTACTCTACTCTACTTTCCTTTAAATACTCTAAATGCCTCGCCTCTACTCTACTCTACTCTAATCTACTCTACTCTACTCTACTCTACTCACTCTACTATACTCTACTAACTCTACTCTACTCTACTCTATTCTACTCTACTCTACTTTACTCTATTATACTCTACTCTAATGTACTTTCCTTTAAATACTCTAAATGGCTCGCCTCTAGTCTATTCTATTCTATTCTACTCCACTCTACTCTACTCTAGTCTACTCTACTCTACTCTACTCTACTCTAGTCTACTCTACTCTACTCTACTCTACTCTACTCTACTCTACTCTAAATGCCTCTACTCTACTCTACTCTACTCTAAATGCCTCTAGTCTACTCTACTCTACTCTAGTCTACTCTACTCTGGAAAACCTCCTTTACATGTATTTTCCCCATGGGCATTGCTATTTGTTACCAGGACACCGGGATGCTGTACACGACAGGTCTGATGTTTGTTTGTCTGTTTCATGTTTGTGTTGTTGAGGGTTTGGATGTGACTGTGGTACGTGACACAGACAGGAGAAGAGGACCGCTGAAGATGAGCAGATCAACTCACATCCCTAATGAACGCTTTCATCTAACCAATAACAGGAGATCTGGACAAACATCTTCATTCTACTCACAA
Organism: Triplophysa yarkandensis; assembly: GCA_033220385.1. Classification (NCBI taxonomy): domain Eukaryota; kingdom Metazoa; phylum Chordata; class Actinopteri; order Cypriniformes; family Nemacheilidae; genus Triplophysa; species Triplophysa yarkandensis. The sequence continues at coordinate 24,637,082 of CM065656.1, forward strand.
AAACACCTCCAGGTCACATAACAAGTTTGTGCAAGGAAAACAAGCTGTAGCAGAGTAATGTTTAAGGCAATTGAATACAAAACACCATCATATTCAGATTACAGTATTACAGCTTTTGCAGTAAATTAAAATCTGCATTTAAAATCAATCTTCTTCCAGCGTTTAGTGAGTCATTTTAATTTCACTAACATTGAGATGTCGGCGAGCAGAAGAGATTCATACCGATACATCATGCAGCACATGACCTGATGCCCGTGGCGCAGAGCTGCCCAGTGCAAACATTACTGACGCTCGCTGCGCTCCAAATTCATCCCAGCTGCTTAAGAAATCTCCACACATGCACTCACTATCACACATTAACTATATCTCTGATAGAGCTCGTACTGCGGCCCATGTGACGAATGATGAGACACGGTTAGATGTTCTGTAATGACATCATTGTGTTTGACGCACGAAGACGTTGACATCACTAAATGCCCCAGAGGAGAGAGGATGAGTGTTGTCTCCACACCCTGACATGGATCTTTATTTTCACACAAACATTTACACTTTTTGACAAATGCGACATGAGAAAACGTTATCTCATCATGATCTCAGACGCTAAATTGTATTGGTTCTTATGTTCAAAAAATGAAACATGGACTTTTTAAAGAATCATCTCTGTACACGTGGGGCCTACCAGAGAATATTTTCATCCTGACGTTGTAAAGACTCAACACCTGTACGCTTCACTACACGACATCAGTCGATAAGGCAGCAGTATTGATCTGTCCTGATGTGACTGTGTTAAAAACGCTTGACTGAATGACAGGACACATGCTGAATAATGAACATATGACAAACAACGTGTGTTGAATCACACGCGGCTTAAATAATCCATGATGTTGACATCACACTCACCAGGTTGCCCACAGACAGCATCTTGTTGAACTCATCGGTCATGGGATAATGTTCCAGTGCCATGAAGAGCGTGTTGAGAACGATGCAGATGGTGATGGCCAAATCCAGGAAGGGATCCATCACCATAATCTTTACCCATTCCTTCAGTTTCAGCCAGCGGGGACAACAAGTCCACACCAGATACTTGTGAGCGAACACGTACCAGCACGGATGACACTTCTGCTGAGCCTCCTCGAGTTCTGTTGAAACAAACTACAGTCAGATCTACACTGTATGGGACCTTTGTAAAGTTCTATGGCTTGAATGTATGTCAGCGTGGATAAAAGCATCGTAAACATAAACAAGTTCATCATGTTCTTGCTTTTTTATCAAATCTAGACAAATGCAATTTAATACACATAGGTGATCAATTTAAAATGTTTTTGTATGTACAAAAACAGAACTATTAAAATGATATTATTTGGTACAAACCAAAACTATTAAAAGTTAAAATATAATAGAGAATATAACAAAATTACTAAAATATATTGATCAGAATTTAGATCTGGAACCATTGGTTTCAAAATTAAAGCGAGCAAACAAAGGTACAACAGAGGGACAGGTCATTCCGTCTGTTTCTTTCACTGTTGCAAAATACATAAAACCAACATGGACATTCTTCTGTAAGAACATAGTTGTTGTTGAAACTAACTGCGGTCAACACAAGCTCGACATGCTGTGTTCTAATGAGGAATGAGACAAACACAGACATGTTCTGCATGAGGGGTCAGCCCAGCGGGGTCAGTCCACCCATCACACTCCATCTCATCACACTGACCGGCATGCATTTCTATTCTTCTCGTACTTGTTGAATCACTAAACTTATTTCAAGCATTTTATTTTTTGCACGCAAATTTTGTTGTACAGTCAAACCTGACCGTTTCAGCTACGTGTCAGCGTTTCATATACAAATAAAACAGCGAGCGTCATCTATCGCAGCCGTGTCACCTGACATCACGCTCTCATTACAGTACACTCGGTCCTGCCGTGTCAGCGCTCACACGCGTGATAATAAGGATTGGCATTTTCACATGCTCGCAGATCTAAACTCAGAATGCTTTGTGCTTGTCAACTGTTTGCAACTTTTATGCTGACCGATCGAATGAGACCAGAATAAAAATATGAGACATTTTTGATAAGGTATGATACATCCACATTACAGGTACAATTTTAAATAACCCTCCGTCAATTTAATATGATATATATGTATTTATAAATATCATTATATGAACCTGCTACATAAAAGGCAACAAATATAATAAACCCTAAATATATGATTCCCTCTCTCCTGATTCAGAGAAAACATTATAGACTACAAGAGCACTATCGTGATGGTTATGATATTTTTCTCTAAGATGGCTCATGTCCTGACACAGCAGTGGGGGGGGGGTTACACCTCAACACTGAAAACAACAGTGAGTGATATCTCATGGGACGATATTAACCATGAGCAGATGGAGACGCTCCGGCTGTCCTCGCACGCACCTTACAGGAAAAGATATCCTGTGGATTTCACGCACACAGACCTGGAATCTCATTGCTGTCTCAGCGTCGGCTCGCAAGGCATGTTTTTGTGTTGAGTTGTGCGTCTGTCTTACCTTCCATAGCATCAGTGATGTAGCTGGTGGCACTCAGAGCCCGGTCTCTGCCCTCCCGGGGCAGCTGGGGCAGAAGCATACTGCTCAACTCATTGCTGGAGTTGTGACCCTGTAAAATATTTAACCCAGAGATTAAACCGAGAACTAACTGAGTACTGTAACTGGTAATCTCACACTGGTCAGGAAAGTTCTCAATTGGGTTTCATTTGAGTGTTAACTAAAAGCTTCAGAATTGTCTCGAAAAGTAGCTCCGGAGAAATAAAAAGAGAAACAAATAAGAGTATAGTAGTGAAGTGTATAAAGATAATTATAATGTCAGATTTTTAAATAGTCTCGATTCATTCGATGGGGCATGTTAGAGTCAAGATTCTTCAATAACATTGACTTTTGATTTAACATTCTGATCTCAGTTTAAGATCTTGTTGAGATCTTTTCTGAAACTCTTTTGGAGACGTTTGTAAGATTTTTGCCTCTGCGTCTCAAGGGAAATATCTGAGATGCAAATGAGACTATATTAATGAAGAGTATAGAGGTGTTAATGAATGTCAAAAATCTGCTGTAAATTTAATGAGAAATGTTTGAGTTCATATTAAGATCTTCAATAATATTGACCTCAATTCCAGACATTCTTGAGTTCCCTTCTAAAACTGTAATGAAGACATTTGTGGGATTTCTGAGATATTTAAATTTCAATGATGTCTGGCAGAAATAAATAAGAAATTAAAGAGATCTTTTAGAGTTTTTGCAGTTTCCAGGAAATTCAAAAGTCTAAGTTCTTTCCGCACATCTCCCTTCAAGAAGACACGTATATGAAGAATCATTCTGTATGTGGCAGATAAACACCTCAAAGAAAGCATTGTTATGTTTGAACTACTGAAACCTTCACACATAAACACATCAGCTATACACATCGGAGCGCATGTATTTACAATAACATAAATTATGGGAAATACGGTGTAAACAATGTTAATTTCTGTCCAACACTTTTACAGCAGATGTGTTTTTATTCAACTGTACGGTCTGTAACAATGACCCTCTGATTGTATAATGTGTTTCTGATGGCAGGTATGACGCAGGAGCGCTTTATCACAGCCCACCGAACGCCCACCGCTGCAGGAAAACACCACTGCGCCGCATGCTAACTCTTATTCAACATCTGTTGCTATGTTACCATGACTGCATCGCCAAGACAACAGGGTTTCCATGCCTCACTCCTGAATCCAGACAGCTTTATGAGGATGTCTGATATTTCTGGCAGACCACTTTTACTTTTGTTTGGTACAAAAATATGAAAGCGAATACTTAAAGGTCAGATGGAGAAATCTGGGGATCTTTAATGTCTCAACAGTTTCTTTTAGTATGCTATGAACATAAATGAAGAATAAACTTTTCCAATGTTCCACTGCAGTAGAATGAAAATATACTGTAGTATTTCACAGTATTAAGTTTTGACATTTACATTTACATTTAGTCATTTAGCAGACGCTTTTATCCAAAGCGACTTACAATAGTATTAATATTAAAGAAACTAGTTTTACTACACTTTATCATTATCTGTTTATAATACAGAACAGAACACTTAAGTAAATTAATTTATAAAATGTATTAGTATCATTATTCATTTTTTCACATATATGAGTATGTGTGTAAATATGTCAGTCTAATCTTTTGTTAGTTTGTTTGTTCTTATTTATAAAGTTTGCATGTCTGTAACACAAGAAGTCTTAGAAATCCTCTTCGGTACTGTATGTCAAACTTTCCTTTTGGTCTATTCATTCGGCCCTCATAGATAAGGGAATCTTAAAATGTATCAATCCATTTTCAGTGGTTGTAGGTTTGTGGCTTCACACACAATGACCCAAACATACAAAACCAATGGATTAAAGTCAGACACTCACACTTTCCTCTTTGACCTTCTCCATAGTGCAGGCTGGAAGTGGAGACAGCGGTCCCTGGCTGGAGATTCCGTTCTGATCGATGGCTACGAACAGTTTTCCGTTCAGACTCGGGAAGAAGAACTGCGAGCTGTGACTGCAGGTGCTCAGAGCACTTGTCCGTCGACGGTTCCAGTGCAGAGCAAGAGATCCGCCGCGGCTGTCCGAGTCTCCATGATTGCTGAACTCATCGTCGGCAAAATCCAACTCAGAGTCTTTGTTTGGCGGTCGGAAGTTAAAGATGCTGACCTGACTTTCACGCCTGGCCCGCAGGGAGAGAGTTCGGACCAGCAGCGAATGTGTTTGCTAGAGGAAATTACAGATAAAGAGAATTAACAGTAGATAAAAAAAGTCAAAGTATGCAAAGTAAGCAGGAGCTTTTCACCAAAAACTTATTTTCAGTTACATCTATTTATTTGGCATGATGCTTTTATCCAAACCAACTTAAAAGTATTGTGCAGTGTACATCTATCACTGTAGAGTAAACAGATGTAAGATGTCTTCAAGAACACTTCAGTTATTATCTGCTGATACTGAGATTCAAACCAACAACCTTCTGATCACAAGTCCAACTCTCTAACCACCAGGTCACGACTGACCCTACTGACCCCTGAACTCTTCCAATGCCAAGTAAGTTTATTTCCTTTATAGGTTCAAGTACCTTCATTCCCTCGATAGTGTCATGCTTGCTCGTTTTGCCATCTTCCATTCCTTCAGACATAGGTCTTGAGCTTTTCCTCCGATCCAGATTTCCTCTGTTTTCCTGAGAGGAGAAGGGTGACACATCTGCTGTCAGGATGGATTCAGTTTCCTGCACTTTCTGAGCAATCTGCAGACACAGGCAACACGATGAACATGATGGATTGGTGATGTTTTAATATTTTCTCTTCTTCGTGGTGAAATGTTAAAGCCGAGGACCTGTTGTTCTTTCTTCAGCTGTTCCATAGCCTGTTGAAACTCTTGTTCTTTCTGGAGGGCTTCAGCGATGGTGGCCTGGTTCTGTTCTTCATAGGCCATGGCCACCACAGCCAGGATCAAATTCACCAGATAAAACGATCCCAGGAAAATCACCACCACAAAAAACACCATGTAAGCTTTTCCCGCTGACCTCAGTGTCTGTTGAAGAACATCAAAACTCTCTTTATCTCTCTGAATGGCAAGTGTTTTTAACAATACATCTTTGATCATGGTGAACATAAAGAAATACAGTTTGAGTTTGGGTAAAGAAACACTTACGTGATGATAAAGGTTTTCCCAGTAATCTTGAGTCATGAGTCTGAAAAGTGAAAGAAAAGCCCAACCGAAAGTGTCGAAGCTCGTGTAGCCATAGTTTGGGTTCCGACCCGTCTTCATACATTCAAAACCATCCGGACATTTCCTGACGATAACAGAAATAAAATCAAAATGTCATATCCACTTTGGTTAGTAGTACACTTCAGAAAATGTTCACTAAAATAAATTGTATTTCAAATCAACACAATATACAGTATGCCGAAATATTATAAAAAAAAACATAAAATAACGATGAATTAAACAAAAATGAGTTAAAGTTGAGGAACTATAATTATTTATTTGAACTAAAACTGAAATTAAGATATAAAAACTAAAAAGTAAAAGTAAAAAATAATTCATTAATTAACACTATTTTTACAAAAACTAACTGAATAAAATGTAAAAATAATAATAAAATAAAATAAAAAATAATTCAACTGAACAAACCCCACAGATATTCTACAGTTAAAAAAAAGTTTGGATTGGAAGATATTCACTAAAAACAAAAAATGCATTTTGGTTCAAATTTAAGTCCAACAAAAATCTCTTTAAAATGAAATATCCCTCTGTCTTACGCCACAAACTGCCTCGAAATTACTGAAGGGCCACAAAGAACCGCATTAATATCCAAAAATCTACACAGGCTCATCAATAATCAAAGTGATTTCTGATTGAAGCACATACGGTGACATCACACCATCATGTGACCAGTTCCAGAAAGATGTCTCATGACAGGATCTCTGAGCGGTAGCCATGAGAGGCTGGTGGCGCCAGGGCTCAAACCCGTTTCTTCATCCTCTGCCAGGCATCTCTTACCGGTCTTGCTCAACTCGACCAGGCGGCAAGCGGCTCTCAGCAGGATGGCATGCTGAAAGCGTGAGGGTGCGGATGACGGACGCTATCGCACTCAAACACCTCGCAGTGTCCCTGAAGGACGTGCTAATGGACAGGCCCCACTTCAATTCGATTTGGACAGGGGCCTTGGACCCCAGACACGCTGATATCAACTGCCGTTTCCTTTCTTGAGCGGGAACGCAATGTCAAAACGTGCACTGTTGAAACCTGTCTGTCCCACGCTAATACAATCAACTCATAAAATAACCGAATGTTGTACTTCTACACACAGTGTGCTTCTCAATGACATGAATTGAAATGAAACTTGAAAAAAAATCACAAACGATCTGATCAGTTATATATGTTAACAAATTTTCCTGTTCCATTTTTATAGTGATTAAGACATAAGCAGGAATTGTTTAAAAGAATGTAGAAAACATGAAAAACCAAATTGATGAGAAAATGATTATTGTATTTCTTGTCAATGATCTAGACAAATGAAAGCAACTGAAAGAAGTTCCTCTCAGTCATCATAACGGCAGGTGCGATCACATCGAGTCTATTTTGGTGGGCAGAGAGTCCCGCTGCCCTGTTAGGGTCTGGAGAATGACAAACACACAGAGACGTGGTCACAGTGAATTTGGTGGCGAGCGTGTAAACTAATATTCGAGTCTGCGTATTGTTTCTGCATCACTGACCGTGTCTGAATAACTGTTATGATGTTATGAGCCAAGATGTACTCAAGGTTTCTTCCTCTGGGATTCTAATCTTTGGATGTTTCTGGATCAGGTGGCACTTTTGATCCACTGAAGTCACAGAGACTAACATATCACTTTAACACAATACAGAGACTAAATACAAAGAGAAGGTTCAGATGACGAGAAAATGATGCTTTATAATCTATAGATCCATCAGTGGAATAGAAAAGAGCAGCACGAGCGAACAACATCAACCTGACGGCAGGAGTATCTCTGGCATCTCATCACATCAAAACTGTTGATCTGTTTCTGGTTTAAATGACTGTGTGTTTTTAATCACAAACTATGAACCGTGGGACATATTATGATGGACATGTTTAGCTAAAGGGGACTATATTGCTCAGATGTTGCTATTTTAAAGCTCTTGAGATTTGATAGTAAAGGTAAAATAATCAGAATTTGAATAAACCTATTAAAAACGTTTGAGTTTCCATTTGCTCTCAATGTAAGTCCATTGATGTCAAGGAATAACATTTGAGATCTCATCTGCAATTCTATACAATCCCAAAAATAAGTTCATTGTATGTTCTTGTAAAATCTTCCCAGACACTACATTCATCGGAGAACTGAACTCGTTGCTTTCCGAACAGTTTGTAACCTCGTTCCTCTAGAGAAATTATAGCCGGATCACATACAGGTCAGTAAAAATCTTGTCCTCTTCCCAAAATTTCGTCCGTTGGTTGGTAGAAAAGCCAAGATAGAAGTATGTGAGGGAGGTGATACGGGGTGAACGGGTTGTGTTGTTTCTAAAACGCCGTCAGGCTTCATCTCAGGTTTCTATCCAGGTTCACAAGGTGACCAGAGAACTCCGCCTGCACACTAACAATGGCTAAAATAAGACGCCGGGATTAATTCATCTAATTGATCCCGAAGGGGAAAATTCAACAAAGGAAACAAACAGGCTGATGCACAACAAACCCATTCATCCCATCTGATCTATCGTGTTTCAATAGTTTACAGCTTATTTTGTTGAGATAAAATACACGCACTGTCTTTACATTAAACACTTCCTAAAGCAGGTTCAAGAGAAACTTCTTGGAAGTCTTTAATACTTCAGTCTTCATTAAAAACAATGAAAGAAAAACAACAGCATGTTTGCGTCAAGCTGGTGACCGTTCTGTAAGCACTAGTGAGGTCAAACCTAAAGCTTAGAAAATAAAATCATAAAGTGGGTTTATTAATAGACACTTGTTTTAATGGCCGTACACTAACACCCTGTAATTACTGCGGCTTCACATCGACATGTGTGGACTTCCAAGAAAATCACAGAGCTCTCGGTCCGTGTGAGGCTCTGTAAGCACAGATGAAGGTCAACCAAACATTAACCAACACAATACCGTTATATTACACCAATTTATATCTTACAACCATTAGCCAATCTAAATACAATTTATATTACATTAATTTATCGTTTGATTTTCAATAATTACACAAATGAGCTACCATGTTCAAAGGTATTAAATCCAACTTGAAATAAAAACTGCTCTAATAAAACTCTGGATCACTGTGAATCATCTCGAGATTCAGAGCAGTTAATTCTACAAGCTTTTGTGAAGCGTTTGTCTTGGTTTCTATGGGCGGTTTTATCTGAGTTTGACACAAGGCGGTTTCACAACAGAAGTGTGTGTCTTTAGCATTTAAAACCATTAACATTTACAGACCACCTCGTAATTCACATAGACCGACCTTCAGATCGCCAATAAGTCCAAACATCATGGCTTTAGGAATAATATTTAAACCATGACAGTTGTAAAGAACATTCACACGGCTCAGCGTTATACGCATGATTTCAGAGCCGGCAGAATGACTGAAGCTCTAAGTGAAATCCAAGAAGCCTTGGAGAGACTATGATGCATGAAGCTCTGTCTCCTCTCCACCATCTTCCTGGATGCTTTCACGGACAAAATGAGATTTTTCAGCATGATGTTGTCATAATAAGAGAATAAAACAATTACTCTGTGCCTCTGTCAGCAGATATCAGTTATGACTGCATTTTACAACATAACCTGACATGGAGTGTGTCGACATGAGATGGGTTTTGTGTTAACTTAACAAACAACAACACAGACTTCACACTATACACAATCACCACTACCGCCAACTACAACCTAGAAACCATCTGAAAACCATGTTACCGCCGACTAACAACATAGCAACTATCTAGTATTAACTCAGCAACCAATGAAAAACCTGGCAACCAACTTACATCCATCTAGCAAGCACTGGAAAAACTAGCCAATATCAGCTTGGAAACCATCTGACAACCATCTCCAACTCATCTAGCAACCAATATACAAGTCCAATCATCTAACAACAAGGCAACAACAAGAAACCATTCGACAACCACCAGCAACTAGTGATGCTCGGATCAATCGGCCGGAGATCGGTGTTCTATGACTCGTTCGGTACTCTTTACATTACATTCCTTACATATTTACTTTTCAAATGTAACAAAATATAAACATAAACATCATAGCGACCATTTCGTTTCAAATTATCAACCAGTATAAACCTTAGCAATCAACTCTAGCAAAATCCTTACAACTAGCCAACACCAGCCTAGATAACCACCTAACATTCACCTAGCAACTATTTACCATCAACTTAGCGATCAATGATCAACGACCTTCTGTGGCAAACCACCCAACAGACAACTAAGACCATCCAGCAGTCCTTCTACACTTACCTAGCTACCGTCTAACTTCCACCTAGCAACCTCCAATAACACAGCACCCCCATATACAATGTTCACCTATTGTTGTATCGGCTATTTACCGCTTCATCGTCTCCTCGACTATTGTAAGTCGCTTTGGATAAAAGCGTCTGCTAAATGACTAAATGTAAATGTAAATGTAAATATACAACCCCTAGCATTCCAGAAGTTTAGAACACATATGCAGTTTTTACTGTCTTCATTCAACTGAGCACATTAAACATCATAAGTCAGCCAGGCCAGATGTTCACTTACCCAGCATCACTTGCGTTTCCGCATATTAAGGCGTCTTTAGCTCCTTCCACTTTAAAGTAATTGTCTGAAAACATAAAAAAGGATTCATATATTATGACCGAGCCATAAGCAGCCGTTCTGCTTCTCTCATCATGATTTAAATAGACACTGAACAATGCCTTGAACACTTCTTAACATTTCTTCTTCTGATGGTTGAGATAAAGGAGATGAAATGTACACTATGCCGTGGAGCTGGGATTGTTTTTTCCTGTTTAAAGAGAGCGACAGAGAGATTAGATGTACAGTACGGCTGCAGGTCTGTATCCCTCCCCAGATGGACCAAGACCTCGGTTTTATCTCATCTCATTTCCACGCTATCGTCTGTTAGCTCCGGGCTGGAGAGCCGAGAGGCCGCCGGGGGAACGTCCTGCGCTCCCGCTTGGCACACGGCCTTCCAGCTGTCTACATTCGGTGTTTCGGCTTAAACCTTTAACTTTCGTCCGGCTCGTGTTTGTAACATCTTTAATGGTCATCATTCAGAGGCTCTGAACACTGTTTAGTTACAGCAGACTTCTCAAACTCTTCATGTTTAGAAACCCTCTTAAACTCATGTCTGGCGACTCTGTGAACTTAAATAATTAGAATACCGTGACAAAGCATACGAGCGTCTCTATTTTCGTCTGTGCCCTACATCTGTGTACTGCGGGTCAATGTATTGAGTGCCAACGCTGTCCTAATTGCTATTCTAATAAAAAATTGAGACCAACCAAAAATAAGAATAAATCTCAGCTAGTCCACTGACAGCACTGTCATTCAACCACACATTTATGCTCAACCTGAAACATCATTTATCTCATCTCTATGGCTCTCTTTCCTCATCGAAACTCAGAAAAAGATATTTTTAAAAGCGGTTTTGTGCTATTAAATGGAATTCAATGGGGTTCAATGTTATTTGAAAATCAACATTCTTCATACTATCTTCCCAAGAAAATCATGTATCTTGTTATACCTTCATTTGTGAGGAAATCGTCCACAGAAGCCCAGGTTCTGTTATTGCAGATGAAAGTGCTGTTGTAATAAGAAGGTATGGATGTGTTGAGACATGGCGCGGGGCTGCGGACGCATTTCTGTCGCAGGTTTCCCATGAAGAGCTGCAGGCCGATGAGAGCAAACACGCTGAGACAGAAGACGGTGAGGATCATGACATCGGCTAGCTTCTTCACTGACTGAATCAGAGCACCAACGATAGTCTTCAACCCTGATCCACACAGAAAGACACATGAAGAACCGCAGACAGTTCGTCTAATAATGACTTCTATCTAACATGTACAATTCACCGCAGAGTTGTGCGGCTTTCAGAAATAAGAGTCTTAAAAAAGAGTGTTAATTAAGGTGAAAAATTGTCATCATTAATCCATTCACATGTCATTTCAGACTATCTCTTGTGGAACACAAATTAAGATATTTTGAAGAATGTTGGTAAATGCCACTCATCTACTGTGGTTCGATTACCAAAATTCCTCAAAATATTTTCTCTTTTTCTGCATAATAAAGAATGCAGAATGCCTTCTGAAGCTGCCAAACTCTGGATCACACATCAAACACAGCACAGGACATCAAGAGCTAACTATACAAACATTTGTGAGTGCAGCAAGCACACAAAATGTCCCAGATTACACTTCTATAGAAAGAGATCCATATTTACTGGATGATATATTTTATATGCTGTACGTACGGCATATGATCTCATTCTATAGGAGAAGTGTTCTGTTCATGATCACACAGCATGCAAACACCACACACGGCTAGATCTACTCATGCGTGTTACGTGTTAACCACCACAGTCCAATGAGACGTTTTGAGTGAGTTCACCGAAGCTCTGAGATGACAGGTCAAGTAACCTGAGATATCTGCTCTGATGTCATTTCACTTGTGTGTGTGTGTGTGTGTGTGTGTGTGTGTGTGTGTGTGTGTGTGTGTGTGTGTGTGTGTGTGTGTGTGTGTGTGTGTGTGTGTGTGTGTGTGCGTGTGTGTGTGTGCGTGCGTGTGTGTGCGTGTGTGTGTGTGTGTGTGTGTGTGTGTGTGTGTGTGTGTGTGTGTGTCTGTGTGTGCGTGTGTGTGTGTGTCTATGTGTGTCTGTGTATGTGCGTGTGTGTGTGTCTATGTGTGTGTGTGTATGTGTGTGTGTGTGTGTGTGTGTGTGTGTGTGTGTGTGTGTGTGTGTGTGTGTGTGTGTGTGTGTGTGCGTGCGTGCGTGCGTGCGTGCGTGCGTGCGTGTGTGTGTGTGTGTGTGTGTGTGTGTCTGTGTATGTGTGTGTGTGTGTGTGTGTGTGTGTGTGTGTGCGTGCGTGCGTGCGTGCGTGCGTGCGTGCGTGCGTGCGTGCGTGCGTGTGTGTGTGTGTGTGTTGTTGACCTACTAACATACACCTGCAGGTTCTGTGTTACATACTTCAATTTAATACAATCCTGGATAAATTGGTCTGAGGACGGGTTTGGTTAAATTGGGAGACACACACTTTGACTTCATGTGCTGTCTATCGAGCACTTGTTCAACTCAAAAGTCTCATTCCCTACATTCTGCATTTCCGTGAGTTCAAGAGCGGTTTGGAACTGAAGGAAATGTCTGTAGGTGTTTGGTCATCCAGTAGCACCGCAGGCCTGGCTGTTTGTCGGCCTCTCACCTGGGATGACTGAGATAGTTTTCAGCGCTCGCAGAACCCTGAATGTCCGTAACGCTGAGACATTGCCCAGGTCCACAAACTCAGTAACATATCTGCAATAAGCCAGCACATACAATGACAACAACACCAACAACAGACGAACAAACACAGTGTTGAATGATGCGGCATGATGTTTGAGAGACAACACCGGAGGAATCCTTGTATTCTGATTTTTTGGCACTAGACTGCACACACAGCAACACTGGCATTTCTCTCCTCCGTCTCAGGTTTACAAACCTCTTACCTGGGATTACGGAAATAGTTTTCAGAGCGCGGAGGACCCTGAATGTTCGGAGGGCTTGTAGATTGCCTACTTTAATAAACTCAGTTAGAAACCTGCAGAGTCAAATTATAATTATACGGACAAACAAAAGAAAAGAGAACAGAAATAAGCTCTTATAATGTTCTCTTAAAGGAACAGTTCATAAGCAAACGTGACCCTTATTATGACTGTTTTGGGGGAGCTTTCCCTTTAAAATGTTGGCAGCAGAAAGATTTTTCTCTGATATTTAATAGAAGAAAAGCACGTTATCAACCGGAGACATCTGTAACATTTGAGATGAATCAATGTCCGCTAGAATAACATCACGTTTGGCCGTATCGCTGTCCAACCGATTTCTGTTTCTAGAGGAAGCTGGAGGTTAGCGTTTATGATTTATCAGTTGTTCTATCTGCTGTCATGAGTCTGGCTTTAATGAAGTCAAGAGGGGCGACCAGCGTTCCTGTCAACAGCTTGTGACTTACTGGCTTCGCTCGGGCACGACGCAGTTGAGACATCCGGTTCAAGGACGAGCGGTCGGTTAAAGCTGCAGAAATAAAGTCTTAAAGGCCAAGGAGGAATAAGCAGTTCATCACGGCACAAATCCGACGAGAGGTTACCGTCAAACCTCTCTAACATCTACACGCTCAAGGAACCTTGTGAGTTACAGATCAATTCAAGACGAAGAGGGATGAACGAGTGTCCTACGAATGATACGTGTTTATGACTTCTGTTACAAACTATAAACCTGGGAGAAATTTGGTCAAACATGTTGTCGACATGAAAAATCCAACTACCGTACAAGCTGAAGGTATAAATCCAAAATCTGTATCAGAGAGAAAGAAAATGTTTGTGTAAATCTAAAAGTTTCCTTTGGCAAGAAACCTGCCGATGAACTCCAGAAAAACACTGCTAAAGAAATACTTCATGCTAAGTTCAACACAAAGTATTTCTTTGAATCTCAAATTCGCAAGAAATGGAACCAAGAAAACCTTTCAAACATCTCATTCTTCAAGATTTTTCACAAGACGAAGTAAACGGATGTTATGATATTATTGGATTCAGTGAGACATTGATGCGATGCTGAAACTCGAGGGGCGACACATCTACGCTCACCTCTGTTGCCATGGTTACATGTGTTTGGGATTAGGGTCAAGGACAGTATGAGCACACACACATAACCTCTAATGATAATAAATCAAATTTATGGACTTTAATTTTAATCCCATCATAACCTGGTCGAACAACTAAGATTTGATTATGACAGTCTATTAGAACAGAACAACGCCTGCTTTACAGTTTCGTTATCTCTGCGGGTCTGTGTCACTGTGATTAAGAGAAAATCTTACAAACAGATCTTACATTTAATTTAACGGGGCGGTATAAACCTCAGTACTGTATTACTGTTGTGTTGATTGAATGTTTCTGAGAAGCAAAATGAACAGAACAAAACAATATATTACATTATAGGAAAAATACAACCAGATGTATTTAATATGAGAAAAATATATTATATACTGGCACACTGTTTAATTATATTTTATCATCGTTAAAACAAACATTTTCTCAAAGTCTTACCATCTTGGATGATACTACCTTATTTAAAAAAATTACAAATATATACAAAATACATTTATAGTTTAAAAATGATTTAAATAATAAGTTAATAAACGCATAAGCAAATTTAAATATAAATTAAATATAAAATAAAATACCCCTAAAAAAGACTAACATCCTGGACAGCCTCGATTAACAAATGTATGCCACAAAATTTTGGGTTTACTGGACACAAACATTTTATTTCCAAGAATCTCAAGAAAGGTCCCCATGTGGCTTAATTTTTTAAGCCTTTATTTTTAAAATACAGTGTAAGTAAAAACTTAAATTCCTAGTTGAGAGATTAACTTACGCCATTAGAATAACGCTGAAGTCCAGCCAGTTCCATGGGTCCCTCAGGAAGGTGAAAGGACCGATGCAGAAGCCCCTCGCCAGGATTTTGATCAATGACTCAAACGTATAGATGCCAGTAAAAGTGTATCTGAGCGAAACAAAAAGTGAGGAAATGAAATAAAACCC